>JASDQU010013560.1:98501-133891 GCA_032191745.1 Picea mariana | reverse complement strand
GATTTTGAACAAGCCAGAGCATATGAAAAACATCAAATTCAACAACTCCAGGCCAACTTTGATGAGCTCTAAAGGAATTCTCAGTTCAATCAAGGATTGATCACCCAACATGTTGAATTAATAAAACAATTGCAAGCTAAGTTGGAGTTGATCGAAAGTACCTCAGTGGATATTTCGGCTCTCTAGAACCAAGCAATTGAAATAAATGAAAAACTTGAAAATGCCCAGCATGATCTCTTCATGAAGGTAGAGACCATCCATAAGTGTTACCAGGCGGTTGACCTTTCTTTGAAAGACATCTACATCAAAGATAGAGAAGCTCGTTCGGATCGAGATAAGTTTCAAGAGGCTATCTTACTGGTACCAAAAGATGATGCCTCAAATGTACATAGGCTTTCTCTTTCAGAACAAATAAGAGGTGATATAGTTTTAAAAGCTTAGGAAACAAATTTAACAGAAAGCAAGAGACTTGCCAAAGATGTAACTAAAGCTTGTCTAGAAGTGTTGACCTCACTAGACAAAGGGCTAATCGATTTTGAAGGGAATGTTTTTTCCGAAGCCTTGGGTCAAATTGATATAGCAAAGAATCAGTATAATTCTAGAACAAGCAAAGAAGAAGCCCTAGAGGCCATTCAGAAAATGGACCAGATTGACCTTCTTAAAATAAACAAATGGATAGTGAACCGGAGCTTGCAGTTACAGGTCATGTCTCAAGGAGAAAAAAGGATACAGGAAAAGTTTCCTCAGGTAGAAAGAAAGTTATACATTTTCGTGGCCAATCAAGCAACTGAGCCTTCGGGGCTAGTAGTGAAATTAGTGAGTAGATGCATCCAATGCATTGAATCTGCGAAGGCCAACACATCTGGAAGCAAGTAATAAAGTGCTATTACATTATTGGATATAGTTGAAAGGGAAAACAAAAACGAAGTTATGATGACCAGGACGTTATGTCAGAATACCAAAAGACATAAGGGTTTTGACCAGCAGACAAAGAGATTGCCAACGAAGCCCATTACTCTATATGTTCTATTTTTCTTATTTCAGATATGTACTATTTTTAGATTATGAGAATTCCAACCGTTTTTGAGCTATGACAATTTTGTATAAATACATAGATTGAAGATCTATTGTGGGATGTTTTTTGCCGATTGTAACAAAGAAAACTCTCCTTATTGAGTATTAATACAAGTGTAGACAGAGATTCCAAGTTTTGTTTAATCTAGGTTATGTACTTCTTCTTTTTTCCCATTTCTCAACAAATTCTTTAAACATTTTCTTGATAAATGTTTGATTTCAATTTAGTACAACGACTACTGTAATCGTATTGCATTGGTAATTTGTTAAACAAGCAATTTTTCCTCTGCATTTACTATGAGTAAATCAAGACTTGCGAGTTATGTGAATTACCGTATTATATACTTTATTCAAGGTTACACTATCTGTTTCTTCTACTAAAACAAAGTGATACTCTTCAATAATTGATGCCTTGCTTTGTTTTACAATTTTGTAGTTTTCTCTCACACCATTCGACATTACAATTTTGACTCAGACTCGAAATACGGCCTCTGTGCTACCATACTGTTAATTTAATTTAAGGAAATTTTCTCATATAACTAAGGTAGAAAAAGCACTTTTAAAACAAAATCTCTTAAAACTTTCTTGATGCCTAAAATTATTCTTTGAGCCTTAATTTTAGTCTCAAGAACAACATCTTTTTGGCGCTGTTGTCGGGGACAGAGAAACGAAGTTATTTTTCCCTCGGAAAACGACAAGGTAAGATTTTGTCTTTGATTGTGAACAAAGATTGAATAACAAGTAAGGCTATTTTTATCTTTCACTTGGTGACTCCACCATAGATAAACTGGCATTCGGTCGAAAGAATACTAGAAGTAACCTAGACGATAAGCAAACTACACCTGTATCAGATCCCGAAAGGTTGTTGAAACCAAAGTGATTCCTCAAATCGACTACCGCATCAACAGGTAAAAAATACCAACCCAAGGTTGCACAAGTCAATACCAAGGTTCGGGTCGAAGAACTAACTCTTGAAGAGAATATTAAAGAAACATCCTCTGCAGAGGCCTTAATTAGCAAGCTTGGGGTTAGGTGTGAGAAACCGGAGGAAATCGTACCCGAAATAAAGATTGAGATTGACTCTTCTAATACTCCTAACTGTCTGAACAAAAGAGTCTCCTCTTTACCTATTGTCGTTAATACTCTGTCAACCTCACCCTTGCCCGAGGTAAAAGTTTTGTCTCTCTAAAACCCCGAAGAACACATTTTATACCCTGATTTGTCTCCTGTCGGTTCACCTATTTACATATCTTGTAAGTCCACATTTCCCTTTCTGTTGGTTACTTCTCTTCTCTTATGTTTGATTTTATTGACCCAGGGTTCATGTCTATTTGGGTTTCCAACAAAGCCTCTAAAACTATCGGCCCTCCTAGTAAACCAGAAGGCAACACAACACAAGAATGCATTGTGCAGTCTCACCCAAGATAGATTTAATGGGTGGTTGTAAGACTCATGTGTTTACAGCCTAAGATTGAGTGTTAGATATGAGAGCTATATCTTGAACCATTATTCTAACTGTAAATGCAATATACTGTCATTTGCGAATAAGCAGGAAATATAAAAACTCATTCATTAAACACGCCAATAACTACTGCAAAGATGATAAAGATATGCAGTCATCACAAAACACAGATGTTACCATGGTTCACCCCCTTCTGGGCTATGTCCAAAAAGATTTGGCTCTCAACTCTTTTATTATAGTTGTTCTGTCGCTATAGCGCCACGCGCTTACAATTCCCCAAAGATGAGTAAGATCTATATGAGGCGGACTAGATTGCACTAGGCTCCTCAGCCTGCAATATAACCCTCAAGATCTACCCTCCTTCGTCTTCTCTAGCTCAACAACTTATACAAAATAGATCATACAACAAAAGATTACATATCGTAACGGCTCATGCGTTACTAAAACAACTCTTTCTACAATAACAAAAATGATTAGAACTTAGAACCTCTAACCCTGCTATGATACCTAAGTATCGATATTTATACGTTTCCGACTCTTCATCCATTACAATTGTAATATCCCTAGGCTGAACCCAATTGTAAATGTAAACACAAATGTACGTAAGTTGGTGAGCTTTTTGATATAATTTTGTATGCACATTTCATGGCATAGTGTGCGCATGTACTGCGCAGTAAAAGGATGAAGTGTGCACATTCCAGGATACCACACACAACATCTTAAGTATGCACGATATTGAGCTAGCGAGCCTTTGTGTATATGCTATGTTTTATAGGCTGGTGAGCTAGTTATTATAATCTAGGATGCTTATGTTTTGATTAGTTCAGAGAGCCTAGATGTTTAAGGCCAGTGCGCCTACTTTTGTATATGTCTCATCATTAATATAAAATACATCGTTGCGTGCAGACCGACCACGATAAAAGAGGATGGGGGAATAAACTCCACTAGTTAGGGAAAGGGAGGGGGCTAAAAGTAAAGGAAAAGGGGCTAAGCTAGGGAGCTTAAGCCAAAAAGGAATATTATGTTAATATTTCTTAAAATATAAAGTATGGATAATTATTTTATCCTAAGTTCTAAAGTTGGGGACAAGTGGGGCCAAAGTAGCTCCCAACATGACAAGTGTCAAGTTGGGGACATACATACATATTGTTGGGACTTAGTTCATTTTCCCATTTTTTTCATCATTCTTCCCATCATTCCTTCCATCATTCAGTCATCTAGTCAATCATCCATGAGCATGCACACACCCATTGAGATAACTTTCGTGTCTTCATGACTGTACCTGAACTTTTATCCATAGCCATTTTGTGTTGGTGTATTTGGTTAGCTTGGGAGTTGGACTGAAGAAGCGGGTTGTCAGGCCCGTGAGCAATTCTCTGGGTGAGAGAATTGCTGGGAATTGATTTCCTGAAGGTGCTAAACTACAACTACAGTGCTCTGAGACTTCCTGTTCGACATGTTGTTGAAGCCTAGAAAGGAAGTGGGGTAGCCAAAGGACTGTTGAGCAAAGAAGGGGCACACTTCCTGAGTGGGACAGACATGTGGGGAATGAGGGATTGTAGGTTGTTGGTTTGAGTTGTCATGTGAGACAAAGTCTTTCCAGTTGACTATGAGCCTTTAGTGTGGTTAGGAATCCCTTTACCCGGGTGGAGTTTAGTCCCAGCTCGGGGGTGACACACTGTTGAGAGTGATGAACAGTGTGGTCTAAGGCTGTGAGGTTCGTGGAAGGTCTGCACGCAGTTGGTGAAATTATTACCAAGATAAGTGCCAACTGTGTGATAAACTTACATGCTGCATTGTTATTTACATGCTTATTTTTATGGGTTATCATATGTGCGATTATAACCGTGTTTATTTTTATGGGTATTTCATGTATATGTTGCATGTATCTGTTTACTGTTATTTCAATGTGAATCCATGTATTTACAGATGTATTTGTATGTTTACGTTTTATATATAATGCTTCTGCAAGATTTCTATGTGTATCTATTTTAATTGCATGCAGTTCGAAAAATTTATGTGGCATAGCTCAGTTGGATACTAGGTATGTTACAATATGTTTCGCAGAGAGAACGTAAGAGTTCTCTGGCATAGCGTGGCCCAGCATGGATGGTCAGGGACATTACAACATGGTATCAGAGCTTCAGTTTCAACACTGAGCCTGGTTTGGCTGAGAAAGTTGAGTTGAAGAGAAATGTCACAGAGGATTTATTTCGAAGTGGCCAAATTTCAGTTTGTAGAGCATCCATGGTAAAAAGTAACAACAATTGGGAAGAATTGGGGAAAAGCTCCAATTTATGTTGTTAAATTCAAGACAAAATGGAGAAATTCAACCAAGTGATGAGATATTCTCGATTTAATATCTGTTCTAGAAAATTCGGATCTAGAATGGGTCGAATTTGAAGTTACAGTGAAGCCATGACAGATGGAGTGAGTTTAGTTGATTAAAATTCTCAATTTGGGAATTGATTTTGGGTAAATTCGTTCCAGAAATGTCAACCCACAACGATTTGTTGTTGCAGAGGTTGAATGGGTGTTATCGAGGTGAAATTGAACAAATTTCATGGTTAGAGAATGTCGATGGTAAATTTGGGAAAAAGTTAAGTCAAAAGCCCTAATTTCTGCAGCGAAATTCACAAGGAGTTGATGCACATAAAAATGTTAGTGTGCAGGTGTGCACACTAAATTTCGGTGCCGCGCGGAAAAATGTTAGTGTGCGGGTGTGCGCGCTAAATTTTGGTGCTGCGCGGAAAAATGTTGGTGTGCGGGTACACGCGCTAAATTTATCATTGCGCGGTGTGCACACACATAATAATGATGCGCGTGGTGTGCATAGTGTTGGCAGAGCGCAGAGGAGTTTTTCCAGTGCACGTGCAATGTGGGTATATGTTGTCACGCGACAGTTTAGTTAATGGTGCGTGGTGGGGGCATACTAAACTATGGCATGGTGCAGTGTGTAGAGTATAATGCGTGTGGAATATCAGTGCGCGATACAAAAAATGCGCGCAACAGGTAATAATGCAAGAACCAAAACTGCGCGCGATGGATATTGGCACGCGACACAAAAGTAGTGCGCAGTTATTGGCACAACAAAGAAGTGATGCTCAGTGGTTATAAGTGCACGAAGCACGATTTACCTTGTGGTGTTGTTGCACGTGGTAAATATGGGTGCACAGATTGGAATTTGTGCGCATGAAGTCGTTTGGAGGGTGAACAACAACAGAAAACTAGTGATTTTCTGCGACGTTTTATATCATTAGAATGTCATATTTTTGTAGCACGTTTTTGAGGCCGTTAAGAGCATTTTTAGCAACGCAAAAACCACAAGATCAAAGTGTGCCAAGGCACACTATGTATCCGCAGCTCAAATAAAAGTGCTCGGAGAGAGATTTCTAATTGTGTAAACCGTTCATCAAACAGAGCTTTTATGAGAAAGTTACAGCACAAAGAGTGGAGGGTAAATTTTAAGACCCATATAACTTCAAAGAGCCATAAATTTCTGCTCCGGAATTAGATTGAGGCACAAGAGTAGTCAATGGAAAGATATTGATCCATAGAAGACATTCCAAGAGATGAATTAAATTTCTGGGCATGTTAAAAGTGTTTAATATGGAAAATAAGGTACTTGTAGCATACCAGTTACAATATGGTATTTTGGTTTGGAATTTTAGCAGGTTGTAACTAGCAGCCAAGAACCCAAAAAAAGTGAAAGTTGGATAGAGTGTTCATAATATGTATATGAGGAAACCCAATTGATCTCCTACAGAAATTCCAATGGAGTAGGTGCAAAATTGCACAATTAACGCGCAGAGTTGTGCCAAGTTGAAAAATGAACAGGAGAATTAATGGGAAAATTTCAAATAGCCATAACTTTTTGCTCGAGACTCGGAATTGAGCATGGGAGCAGGTGTTGGAAAGGTGTTGGGCAGTGGAATCTAAATACCCACCTAGAAAATTGATCGGAGAATTCAATTTTCCAGGAAATCAGAAGAAAGAATTATGATATATATTATTGAACCAGAATGGTTCATATTTTCATGAAATTGTTGAAACAGTTAGCCTGACAAAGTTTTGTTGGCTACACATTTTGCAGAGTTAACAACAACTAGATCAGATCAAGATCACCATAGAGTCCAGAGGAATGGAAGAGGCACAGGGGACTTACAGTCATGAGGATGAGATTAGAGGGATGGATGTCCATTTGGGAATTGAAGGAACAAACATCAATGGACACAGAGATGAAAGGAATGAAAACATGAATATGGCAGAGACCATTAAAAATTTGCAGAAGGATGTCCAAAGCCATAAATCTGATAATGAAAGGCTTATGAGAGCCAAGGAGCAGCATGATGAATTCAACGTGAATTTAATTGAGAGCTTGAACATAATACAAAAGAAATTGGATAAGGAGAGTGGCTCAAGCAAATTAGGAAGTCACATGTCTTCTGATGAGAAAAGAAAATAAAGAAGTGTTAGCAGACATCACCAACACTCCCCAGGGCATTCCAATAAGAGAGGAGGTAGCAACTCAAGTCCATCCCCTGTCAGAAAGCATAAGAGGTCTGGGGTGGATGAGCTACGAGGATAAATGAACAAAATCAAACCTCCTACATTTGATGGTGAGCACAAGAAGGATGAAGATGCAAAGACATGGTTGCTGGGCATGAGAAATGTTGGCAAATATTTAACAGACAGCGAATGGAAAATATTTAACAGACAACAAATTCTTGTCATTGATGGCAAGTACAAAAGTAATGATGGCTTGAGTACAGCAGCGATGATCAACAAGCAAATAAAAGATAAGTCCAGGAAGATCAAATGATCGAAGGCAATGCAACATTAAAAAAATGATTGAAGGCTCGAGAAGCATTTCTGATCGTTGGATCCCATCCAAAATTCCCGACAGCATGAGGGCCATCAAATCTGAATAAAGACAAGAAGAGCGTGCTGAAGAGGAGGATAGATATCAGGTGTTAGATCTGAGCGCAGGGTCCGACCACCGTTGGATTGAAGAAAACATGCACGATCTTTAAAAGTGCAAGGAGTAGAGGGCTCACAAATCCCGAAAGCAGGAGGACCGTCCATCTCAAGGGGTTATGTGGACCGTTGATCCGACTCCCTGTCGGAGTTTCGAGGATCGCGTGTTGGAGATGTCAAAGAAACAATGCAACAGGAATCTCGATTTCGCGATATGAAAAATCATGACATAATCTGAGCCGTCAAATCAAGATCATATCTGAACCGTCGATCCGACTCACGTCAGCAAACCACGTCAACTAGGAACATGTGGCACAACCAGGTAATGACAAGTGTCAGACTGATTCAACATGCCAAGCACATGTAAGTCACGAATCAGGGTGACACGTGGTAGTTATTTAACACATGTGACGTCAGCAGACATACACCTCGTCGGAGTTTCGGGGATCGAGAGTTGGACATGTCAAAGATTATTGACATCAGGAATCCCGATATCGCGATATGTGAAATCACGATGTAATCTGAGCCATCAGATTAAGGTTGAATCTGGACCGTTGATTCCAGTCATCGTCGGAGTTTCGGGGATCGAGAGTTGGACATGTCAAAGATTATTGACATCAGGAATCCCGATATCGCGATATGTGAAATCGTGATGTAATCTGAGTCGTCAGATTAAGGTTGAATCTGGACCGTTGATTCCAGTCATCGTCAGAGTTTCGGGGATCGAGAGTTGGACATGTCAAAGATTATTGACATCAGGAATCCCGATATCGCGATATGTGAAATCACGATGTAATCTAAACCGTCAGATCAAGATATGATCTGGATCGTTGATTCGACTTCTTTACGGAATTTTGTGGATCGGGATTTGTAAGTGACAAGAACATTGAACATCAGGAATGCCGAAACCCGATTTAAAGGAAAGATTAATAAAGTTCATCCAACGGTGTGGATAAATTGGACTATGATCGGAAGGTTATTGTTCTCTATCATAGTTAACCCCTCAGTTACGAATCTGTAAGTGAAACGGACTCATGATTGCAAAACAGTTAGCGTTTTAGTTGGCGTTTCAGTTGCTCAGACAGTTGTCTTTCTTTTGCCTAAGGAGTTGGGAAGTTGAACCGTCGTGTAGTTGTGTATAAAAGAAAATGAGACAGACTGTGTATGGTTGGTTGTTCTGTATGAGAAAAGAATGAAACCGTAAGAAAAGTAAAAGGAGAGAATGCGCAGGAGAAGATTGAGCATATGTGCAGTATGAGATGAAACGCAGAGTAGAATGACAAAACAAGTTGGAGCAGAGCAGAATGAGAGAACGAGTTGATGCAGAGCATACCCGCTGAACAGACAGAGGAAGAGAAGAACAACATAACAGTTTGTAGAAGACCAAATTTTCAGAACAAAGAAAGATTGGTATGAATTGTTTTATCTGTGTAGTTGACTGTTTATTTATTTATTAACATTCTATGGAGGTTGGGAGGTGCTCGAGAGGACTGTTGTCCTCAGAGGTTCAAGTGGGAGCTTGAACATAGGAAGTTGTAGCTTCCATCTGGTTGTAGCCAGAGAAACCAGGGTGGCAGGGTGGTGCAAGGGAGAACAAGTGTTCTCTGTTATACAGGTTGGAGCCTGTGTAACTGGAAGTTGGTGCTTCCATCCAGTTGGTGCTGGAACATTCAGGAAGTTGGTGCTTCCATCTAGTTGGTGCTGGAATATTCAGGGAGTTGGTGCTTCCTTCTAGTGGGTGCTAGAGAAACTAGAGAGTTGGTGCTCTCAAACAAGTTGCAGCTTGTAAAATAGAGGTAGCAGCCTCACATTAAGTTGGTGCTCAATTAAAGATGATGTACAGAACTTAAAATACTGCCTATCATTTCGAAGAAGAAGAGGTTTTCTCCCTTTATGGGTTTCCTCATGAAAATCTGTCTTTGTGTATACCTTGTGTGTGACTGATGCTTTTTACTTTTACTGTCCATATGCTATATAATTTTGATGATTACTTGAAGAAAGATTAAGAATTTTTTAATAGACTAAATATTGTTTAAGCTCAAAGACAACTAATTCACCCCCCCCCCTCTCAGTTGTATTATTAATTTCAACAAGAAAATATTTACAATTGCAAAATTATTCTTCTCATGCAGAAGGTAGAATTGCTATCTATCAACTCAAGGGAAATGCATCCATGTGGTGGGATTAGCTTGTGCAAGTGCAACACATTAAAGAGAAAAGTGTTACTTGGAGGGAATTCAAGAAGTATGTCGATAAGAAATACTTGACTAAAAGATACTATGACAAGAAAATGAAAGACTTCTTTGAACTCAAGCTTGGGAGTATGACCATTGATGAATATGAGAGAAGGTTTTTAGAATTGTTGAAATATGTCTCTTTCATCAAGGATGAGACGGTTAAGATTCAGAGGTATTTGAGTGGATTGCCATCATTCATCAGTGACAAAATACACTATGATGATCCGAAGACATTTGAGGAGACCATAAGGCAAGCTAAATGTCTATATGATCAACAAAAATCAAGGCCAACTTTCAAAAAATCTTGGGAAGACAAAAATAAATTCAAGGTGGATTAGAGGAAGAAGGGATATAAGCCACCATTCTTCAGAAATAATCCACAGGGACAACAAACTCCTAGAGAGCCCAGAATGATTGAAATAGGGGGTCAAAGGCCAAGGCATCCACCTATCCAATGTTGGGGTTGTAAAGGAGATCACATGTTCAGAGATTGTCCTCACAGAGGTGAAAAGGGGAGAACTGTTCACAATGTACAACAAGATGAAACGGTGGAGGACATGGGAAGAAATGTGCCAAGGATCTATGCAGCCCTGGACAACAAGAAAGAAGAGTATCATTCACACATGATTGGAGTGGAAGGTATGATCAACAACCAAACCATTGCTATTTTAATTGATTCAAGAGCTAGTCATAGTTATATAGATCCTAAGATGGTGGAAAGTTTGCATTTGCCAAGAAGAAAGCATGGGAAATCTTGGTTGGTGTAGCTGGCTACTGGAGCCAAAATAAAAGTTAATGAGATGGTTAAGTCATGTCTTATGGACATGAATGGACTGAATAACATGG
Source organism: Picea mariana (assembly GCA_032191745.1). Classification (NCBI taxonomy): domain Eukaryota; kingdom Viridiplantae; phylum Streptophyta; class Pinopsida; order Pinales; family Pinaceae; genus Picea; species Picea mariana. Next base: position 123,295 of record JASDQU010013560.1, on the reverse strand, counting down.
CTAATTTGAACATCTTTCCTTTAGGTTCCTATGAATATCTAATTGGGATGGATTGGTTGGACCAACATCATGCTATCGTAGACTGTCATAACAAGTCATTTACTTGCTTGGATGAGGAGGGGACCCTAAGGAAGGTACAGGGAATTCCCAGGGCAGTAACCATCAGAGAAATTTCAGCATTGTAGCTGAAGAAATGTTACAGAAAAGGTTGTCAAATCTTTGCAGCGCATATGGAAGAGACTCCTAAAGATAAGGTGCCAAATTTGGAAGATCATGTAGTACTGGAAAATTTTGAAGATGTCTTCAAGGAGGTGCTAGGACTACCCCCAAAGAGAGATATTGATTTCTCTATAAATTCAATGCCTGTAGCAGCTCTAGTGTCAAAGACTCCTTACAGAATGAGTACATCGGAGTTGAAGGAGTTGCAAATGCAACTTGAAGAGCTTCTAAAGAAGGGGTATATACGCCCAAGTTTGTCACCTTGTGGTGCCCCAGTCTTTTTCATGAAGAAGAAAGATGGAAAAATTAAGATTGTGCATTGATTTCAGACAGTTGAATAAAGTCATTGTTAAGAACAAATATCCTCTGCCAAGGATTGATGATCTTTTTAATCAATTGAAGGATGCAAAGATCTTTTCAAAGATAGATCTCAGGTCAAGATACCATCAAGTAAGGATTAAAGAGGAAGATATCAGTAAGACCGCCTTCAGGACAAGGTATGGTCATTATGAGTTCACAGTGGTGCCATTTGGGTTGTCAAATGCACCAGTTGTTTTCATGTGCTTAATGAATGGTGTTTTTCGAGAATATTTAGACAAGTTTGTCATTGTCTTTTTGAATGACATTCTTATATATTCCAAGTCAGAAGAAGAGCATGAACATCATTTGAGGATAGTGTTGCAAGTATTAAGGGAGCATCAGTTGTATGCCAAGTTGAGCAAGTGCTCATTTTATCAGAAGCAAATTCATTATTTGGGGCATATCATTTCAAAGGATGGGATAACAGTGGATCCTGAGAATATAGAAGCCATTAGAGAATGGTCAGCGCCAAATAATGCGACAGAAGTAAGACCATTCATGGGCCTTGCAGGCTACTACAGGAGATTTATTGAAGGATTCTCAAAGATTGCACACCCAATCACTTCCTTGCAAATAAAGTGTGTGAAGTTTCAGTGGACATTGGATTGTGAAAAGCGTTTCCAACACTTGAAACAGTTATTAAAAAGTGCTCCAATACTAAGGATTGCAGACCCAAATGAAGACTTCATTGTATGCACAGATGAATGTAAAGAGGGACTTGGTGGAGTCCTTAGTCAAAATGGGTTTGTTATATGTTATAAATAAAGGAAGTTGAAAGAGCATGAAAGACACTATGCCACTCATGATTAATTTGGAGTTGGCAGCCATAGTGCATGCCTTGAGGAAATGGAGACACTATCTCATGAGAAAGAGGTTTGAGCTGAGAACATACCATAATGGTATGAAATATTTATTTGATCAACCAACTCTAAATGTTAGGCAAAGCAAATGGTTAGAATTTCTGAGTGAATATGACTTTGATATAAAGCATATCAAGGGGAAAGAGAGCAAAGTGGCTGATGCACTCAGTAGAAGAGTGCATGAATTGCATGCTACAACCATTAGCATGTACCAATCAGATTTGAAAGATAGAATTATAGAGGCTACCAAATCAGATTTTCAATACAAGGAATTAGTGGCAAAATTACAGCAAGGTAATTTGCAGCAGAAAATTGAAGAATATAAGCTAGATAATGATGAAATTCTCATGTACAGGGGCAGAATTTATGTACCAAATTCTCAGGAATTGAAAATCCTGATATTGAGAGAAATGCATAATGTGCCTTATGCTGGGCACCCAGGATATCAGAAAACTATTGCAGCTGCCAAGAGCCAATATTATTGGCTAGGAATGAAGAAAGAGGTTGTTGATTTTATTGCCAGATGTTTGGAATGCCAAAAGGTAAAGGTTGAGCATAGACACTTAGCTGGTTTGCTATAGCCATTACCCATTCCTGAGTGGAAATGGGAAGTTTTAACAATGGATTTCATCACTAAACTTCCCAGAAAAAACAAGCAACATGATTCTATCATGGTAGTGGTGGATAAGCTTACTAAAGCTGCCCATTTTGTTCCAGTTAAGCTCACTCACAAGGCAATGAACATTGTTGATGTTTATAAGAAAGAAATTGTTAGATTACATGGCATACCCAAGAAAATTGTGTCTGACAGAGATCCAAAATTTACCTTAAAATTTTGGAAGGGATTATTTAATGGATTTGGAACAAATTTGAATTTTAGTACAACTTATCATCTAGAATCAGATGGTAAAATAGAGAGGGTGAATCAAGTGATCGAAGATATGTTGAGGATGTATGTGATGGATAAACCATCAAAATGGGAAGACTACCTACACTTGGTAGAGTTTGCTTATAACAATGGGTACCAAGCATCTCTAAAGATGAGCCCATTTGAGGCACTTTATGGCAGAAAGTGCAACACACCAGTAAGCCGCGATAACCCAACATACAGAGCAGTGGTTGGGCCAGATTTGCTCAGGGAAATGGAGGAGCAAATGATAAAAACAAAACAAAATTTAAAGGCTGCCCAAGACAGGCAAAAAAGTTATGTTGATAAGGGCATAACTCACAGGGAATTTAAAGTGGGTGATCATGTATTTTGAAAGTGAAAGCCAACAAAAGTTCCCTGAAGTTGGGAAATTGTTCAAAGTTGGCAGCTCGCTATTGTGGGCCATTTGAAATCCTAGAGAGGATTGGTCCAGTAGCTTATATGATTGCATTTCCTGCATCTATGTCTGTTCATAATGTATTCCGTGTATCATTACTCAAGAAATATATACATGATGCTAAACATGTTATTGATTGGAATGTGATTCAGGTGGAGCAAGAAGGCGCTTTTCAAGTGCATCCGATGCACATTCTGGACCGAAAAATCAAACAACTCCATAATCGAGCCATAGGGATTGTAAAGGTCTAATGGACCTGGTACGGTCATGAGGACGCTACTTGGGAGCATGAGGATGCAATGTGGGTAGAATACCTGCATATTTTTGAGGATTTTTGAAATTTTGTTGTATATGGGTACATGATGAATTGAGGACAATGCATAAAATAAGGGAAGGGTATTGTAATATCCCTAGGCTGAACCCAATTGTCAATGTAAATACAAATGTACGTAAGTTGGTGAGCTGTTTGATATAATTTTGTATGCACCTTTCATGGCATAGTGTGCACATGTACTACACAATAAAAGGATGAACTGTGCACATTCCAGGATACCATGTGCAACATCTTAAGTACGCACGATATTGAGGCTAGCGAGCCTTTATGTATTTGCTATGTTTTATAGGCTGGTGAGCTAGTTATTATAAGCTAGGATGCTTATGTTTTGATTAGGCCAAAGAGCCTAGATGTTGAAGGCCAGTGCACCTACTTTTGTATATGTCTCATCATTAATATAAAATACATCGTTGTGCGCAGACCGACCACGATAAAAGAGGATGGGGGACTAAAATCCACTAGTTAGGGAAAGGGAGGGGCCTAAAAGTTAAGGAAAATAGGCAAAGCTAAGGAGCTTAAGCCAAAAAGGAATATTATGTTAATATTTCTTAAAATATAAAGTATGGATAATTATTTTATCCTAAGTTCTAAAGTTGGGGACAAGTGGGGCCAAAGTAGCTCCCAACATTACAAGTGTCAAGTTGGAGACATGCATACATATTGTTGGGACTTAGTTCATTTTCCCATTTTTTCCATCATTCTTCCCATCATTCCTTCCATCATTCAGTCATCCAGTCAATCATCCATGAGCATGCACACACCCATTGAGATAACTTTTGTATCTTCATGACTGTACCTAAACTTGTATCCATAGCCATTTTGTGTTGGTGTATCTGGTTAGCTTGGGAGATGGACTGAAGAAGCGGGTTGTCAAGCCCATGAGAAATTCTATGGGTGAGAGAATTGTTGGATTGATTTCCTGAAGGTGCTAAACTGCTGCTACAGTGCTCTGAGACTTCTTGTCTGGCCTGTTGCTGAAGCCCGGAAAGGAAGTGGGGCAGCCGAAGGACTGTTGAGCATAGAAGGGGCACACTTCCTGGGTGGGACATGCATGTGGGGAATGAGAGACTGTAGGTTGTTAGTTTGAGTTGGCACCTGAGACAAAATATTTTATGTTGACTATGAGCCTTTAGCTTGGTTAAGAATCCCTTTACCCGAGTGGAGTTTAGTCCCAGCTCGGGGGTGGCTCACTGTTGAGAGTGATGAATAATGTGGTCTAAGGCTGGGAGGTTCATGGAAGGTCTGCACGCAGTTGGTGACATTCTTACCAAGATAAGTGCCAATTGTGTGATAAACTTTCATGCTGCATTGTTATTTACATGCTTATTTTTATGGGTTATCATATGTGCAGTTATAACTGTGTTTATTTTTATGGTTATTTCTTGTATATGCTGCATATATATGTTTACTGTTATTTCAATGTGAATCTGTGTATTTACATATGTATTTGTATGTTTACGTTTTATATATAATGCTTCCGCAAGAGTTCTCTGTGTATATATTTTAATTGCATGTGGTTCGAAAAATTTATGTGGCATATCTCAATTGGATGTTGGGTATGTTATAGTATGTTCCACAGAGAGAACGTAAGATTTCTCTAGCGTAGCGTGGCTCGACATGGATGGTCGAGGACATTACAACATGGTATCAGAGCTTCAGTTTCAACACTGACCCTGGATGGGCTGAGAAATTTGAGTTGAAGTGAAATGTCACAGAGGATTTATTTCGAAGTGGCCAAATTTCATTTTGTAGAGCGTCCATGGTAAAAAGTAACAAATTTCATTTTGTAGAGCGTCCAAGGGTCCCTCCTTCTTTCCCTTATCCTTTCCTCCTTCCATTTTTCCTCTTTCTGTCAGTGCTTCCCCCCTTTCCCCAAGCACACAGGGAAGTATAGTTGTCTGACTCCATTGTCATTACACCTTTGTTATATAGCAGTATCTTAATATAAGTATATAGGGATTGAATGTACCTTCCTCTAGGTCTACGTTGAAAATCTTTCTCCGTTGCACTGTACGACTTCGCTGTGTCGACTGCAAACTATGTTATAAAGCCTACCACAATACTATCAAGCCAGAAGTCAACTGCACGGGTGAATTTGTTATTCACTGGTTGTAGCTTCTCAATCTATATTGGGGTCCAATCTAACTATCGAATCTGGTTCGTTGCGTGGTTATCCTTCAACCTTAGTATCCACTCCTGCAATAAGTGTTGAAAATTGCATAAAAATACTTCATGGAAATCAATAAACATGTATTTCTCAAGATACTTGTGGGGTGTTACTCTAGGGTTTCTATTGTCTTTTTGTGCAAACTCTCGCTCTTTTGTTCTTAACCATCTTTCGATCTCTGCTTTTGTGGGATTCCACGGTCTTAACATCCCCTTTTAATGGCTCATTTCTCTCTACCCTAATATTTTCTTGATCTGCCTCCGACAGGTCTTTGACTTATCTCATCTACTCAACCCTCTCTTGTTCCTACCAATGACAATGAAACCATTTGTTGGTTACTTCTCTTATTTTTTGTTTGATTTTATTGACCCGGGGTTCATGTCTATTCTTGTTTCCAGCAAAGCCTCTAAAACTATCGGCCCTCCTGGTAAACCAGAAGGCAACACAACACACAGAATGCACTGCTTAGTCTCACCCGAGATTGCTTTAATGGGTGGCTGTAATACTCATGTGTTTACAACCTAGGATTGAGCGTGAGATATGAGAGCTATATATTGAACCATTATTTTAACTGTAAATGCAATATATTGTCATTTGCGAATAAGCAGGAAATATAACAACTCATTCTTTAAACACACCAATAACTATTGAAAAGATGATAAATATATGCATTCATCACACAACACAAATGTTACTGTGGTTCACCCCCTCTTGGGCTACGTCCACAAAGATTTGGCTCTCAGCTATTTTATTATAGACGTTATGTTGCTATAGCATCGCGCGCTTACAATTTCCCACATATAAGTAAGATCTATATGAGTCGGACTAGATCGCACCAGGCTCCTCAACCTGCGATCTAACCCTCAAGATATACCCTCCTTCATCTTCTCTAGCTCAACAACTTATACAAAATAGATCATACAACAAAAGATTACATATCACAACGACTCATGCATTACTACAACAACTCTTTCTACAATAGCAACAATGATTAGAACTTAGAACCTCTAACCCCACTATGATACCTAAGTATCAATATTTATACATTTCCGTCTCTTCAGCCATTACAATACATTACCAAAACCCTAACCCTAACGTCGTTAGGCCTTCCATGCATGCACGCATGTTGTTCTTCCTTCCAGCTATCGCTTTCCTCGTGCATGCTTTCTTTCCCAAAAATGCCTTGCTTTTCCGCTTTGGCCTTCCTCCAACAGGCGTTGGTTACTTTTCTTCTTTTTTGTCTAAGTTTATTGACCCAGGGTTTAGGTCTATTCGGGTTTCCAACAAATCCTCTAAAACTATCTTGTAAGTATGAGGAAACCAATCCACATTTCCCTTTCTATTGGTTACTTCTCTTATTTTTTGTCTGAGTTTATTGACCCAGGGTTCATGTCTATTTGTGTTTCCAACAAAGCCTCTAAAACTATTGTCCTTCCTGGTAAACCAGAAGGCAACACAACACACAGAATGCGCTACACAGTCTCACTCAAGATAGCTTTAATGGGTGGCTGTAAGACTCAGGTGTTTACAACCTAGGATTGAGCATGAGATATGAGAGCTATATATTGAACCATTATTCTAACTGTAAATGCAATATACTTTCATTTGCGAATAAGCAGGAAATATAACAACTCATTCATTAAACACACCAATAACTATTGCAAAGATGATAAAGATATGCATTCATCACACAACACAGATGTTACTGTGGTTCACCCCCTCTTGAGATACGTCCTCAAATATTTGGCTCTCATCTCTTTTATTATAGTCGTTATGTCGCTATAGCGCCGCGCTCTTACAATTCCACACAGATGAGTAAGATCTATATGAGACGGACTAGATCGCACCAGGCTCCTCAGCCTACGATCTAACCCTCAAGATATACCCTCCTTCGTCTTCTCTAGCTCAACAAATTATACAAAATAGATCATACAACAAAATATTACATATCATAATGGCTCATGCATTACTAAAACAACTCTTTCACAATGATTAGAACTTAGAACCTCTAACCCCGCTATGACACCTGAGTATCAATATTTATACGTTTTCGGATCTTCATCCATTACAATATATTACCAAAACCCTAACCCTAATGTCGTTAGGTCTTATCTGCATGTGGGCATCCTATTCTTCCTTCCAGCTGTCACTTTCCTCATGCATGCTTTCTTTCCCAAAAATGCCTTGCTTTTCCGCTTTGGCCTACCTCCAACACTTCCCCTCCTCTTCTATACTTTTCTTCTTCTAACGAACTTTTTCCATAGTTTCCTTCACCACATCCCGAAGAAGTTGAAAGGTCATCACTTCAGTCCCTCGAGGTTTTTGAAAACCCTCTTTTTTCCCAAAGTCCATCCTCTAGACTTCCAATGGTTGTTGTTGGAGGAGGTGGTTCTGGAGGCAGAGGAGGAGGTGGAAAAGGTCATGGAAAACCCCTGCCACCTAGGATTTTTGCCAAGGTAGCATCCAGGTATGCTCCCTTGGTCCTTCCTCCTGTTCTTTATGATTTACCTGAAAATTACATGACGTACTTACCAAAATTTACGGGAGAAGGAGATTTAACTGCAACAGAGCACATAACCTTTTTCGATCAGTTCATTGATATCCTTGGCATTGAGCATGAAGATGTTTACTCAAGGATTTTAGTGCAAAATTTCGAAGGACAAGTAAGAATCTGGTTTCGAGGACTCTCGGTAGGATCCCTACGGTCGTACGATGATTTAGAAAACTCTTTTTTAAGACAGCGGGGAGAAAAGAAAGACCATCTGTATTATCAAACTGAGTTTGGGGCTCTAAGAAAAAGGAATTCTAAGTCAGTTCTCGAATTTACTCAGAGGTTTAACAAACTCTACCATAAAATCCCAGCCGAAGTTAAACCCTCTCAACCTACGGCAAAGGTAACTTTCACAGGGGATTTTGAGCCCGACTTTGCCCTACTTTTAAAGAAAGAAGATCTGCCACTCTGGAAGGAATGCAGGACGACACCACATAAATAGAATCAAGCATGATGGCATCTGGTAAATTAAAATCCAAGGTTGAGACACGAACCAAAGAACCTAAACGCTTCAGGGAACAAGCAGGACCCTTCGGATCTGGGAGGTCTGCGGAAGAAAAAATGGATGACATGGCTAAGACAGTCAAAGATTTGTCTAACAAAATCTCTAGGATGGAACTAGACCAAGCCAAACTTGGTCCATTCACTAGAAAATATTTCAGGAGAAATCCTAACCATCAGACCCAGCAGAGACATGTAAAAAATGAAGATAAAAAAATCCAAGCTCCGTTTAAAACAGAAAATTTTATAGGAGATGATATGCAAAATTATGAGGGGCTAGAAGAAGATATAAACAACCTTAGCGATGAGAACCAAGAACCTCATTTAACTAGACAAGATTACGAAATATCTCTAGACCTAGAGCCCTTGTTCAGTAATGAGGAAAGTATAAATAATCTGGGAGAGTCTGGAAATCAAGGAATCCCCGACTCCATAATGGATGAACTTCAACAGAAGTATAATTTAAGGCCCAGAGAAAGAAGTAATATAAGCATTCCACCAAAAAAGATTCTATCAAGAAATAAAGCGAATGAGGCAGTTGTCACTAAACCGCTAGTCAAAGCACAAGCTGCTCGAAACAAAACAGTTGAAACAAAAGCAACACAAACTAAGAAAATAAAAAATAAAATTAAATAAAATGAACAACTGGAGGTTTCAGTTTAGAAAATGAACAAAATAAAATTAAAATCCCCGTACCCTTGGTTGAGCTTGCCAACAATCCAATTTATAAAAAATAGATTTCTAAAATGATGATTTTTTCTGATGCTAAATGTCACGCAGATGTGATCGATTTACAAGATGAAAGACCTACAATTATGTTTGGTCCGCACATCAAGAATACTAAGGATTCTATTGCTCCATTTTATATCACATTAACTGTGCATGACCACTTACTTCATAATTGCATGTTAGATTTTGGGGTTTCTCACAATTTAATGCCTAAAGTTATTATGGAAAAATTGGGCCTTGAAATCACTAGACATATTAGGACTTATACTCATTTGATTCAAGAAAAGTTAAGTGCCTCAGCATGATCAAGGATTTGGTAGTGAATCTTGCACAGATTTCTGTAAAAAGTATACTTATGGATGTAGTCATTGCCGATGTCCCCACCAAGTATGGCATGCTTCTATCTAGGTCGTGGGGTGCAAAATTAGGAAGATCACTTCAATTGCACATAACGTACGCTATGATCCCTATTTTTGGTGGACAATTTACTCAACTATATAGAGAGACTAAACTGGCATATACTGTAAGTGACCCCCAAAAACCAAACAATTATCTAGTCTATGTTTCCGATCAAGATCTAGGAAATGTATTTTATCAATAGATGATGATTTTGAAGAATGTATAGAAGAAGAAAACAAAAAAATAGAAAAAACAAAGAAAAGTGTAAATAGTTGGGAGGGAGTATGGAAGATGATATTTGATGGCACTTCGTCCTGCGAAGGGGTAGGAGTTGGAGTGTTATTTTTTGCACTGGGATATGAGTACGTCATCCCCTTTTCATATAGATTACAGTGGGAAATTGATTATACAAATTGAAAATCTAATAGTTTATGGTGATGCAGAACTTATTGTAAAACAAATAAAGCAACAATATCAAGCTAAACATCCAAGGCTAAGGTCATACAGGAATTGCGCCTAGGATCTGATTGAGAATTTCTTCTCGTCATTTAACATTCACCACATTCCCAGAATGGAAAATCAGCAGGCAGACTCTTTGGCCAAAGCAACTGCGACTATGCCGCCCACTGTCCTAAAGATGAAGTGTCATATAGAAATGAGACACAGACTTTCAATCCCAAATAATGTGCAACATTGGAAAGTATTTGAAGATGACGAGCAGATTAAGCAGTTTCTAGAAATGGTTGATGAATTCTCTGAGACCCATATAGATCAAGAAAACTAGAACGATCCTATCTGGATCATGCAAGAAGGAGAAGATCTTGAAAAGTTCCAAGATAAGATCACAAATAACCGAATTCTTGTACTTAAAAAAATTAGATCCCCAGAGGTCTGATACCCTCAGAGAAATTGTTTGACCAAGATGATACACCCTTGAAATCTACCCTATGACCTCAGCCCGAGGAGGTTGAATACTGTGACATAGGAACTAAATAAGATCCTAAGATAGTCAAGTTATCTAAATACCTTCCAGGCCAGGTGAAGAGTAAATATGTTGAATTGCTTAAACAATATAAAGACGTCTTTTTACGGTCCTATGACGATTTAAAAACTTACCATACCTTTGTAATTAAACATAAGATTCCTTTGATGCATGATATCAAACCTTTTAGACAGAAGCTGAGATAGATTAATCCTATCCTCTTGCCAGTAATAGAAAGAGAAGTCAAGAAACTTCTTGACGCAAATATTATCGTCCCACTTAGGTATTCTGAATGGGTAGCAAATTTGGTACTTGTCAGGAAGAAAAGTGGAGAAATAAGGCTTTGTGTAGATTTCAAGAATTTAAACCGGTCATCCCTAAAAGACAACTACCCACTGCCAAAAATGGATCATGTCCTGGAAAAAGTAGTTGGCGATAACATAATGTCTATGATTGATGGATTTTTCGAGTATAACCAAATTGATGTCCACGAAGATGATAAAGAAAAAAACGCATTCACCACTCCATGGGGAACTTTCATGTATGATAAAATGCCATTTGGTTTGATGAACGCATGGGCCACTTTCCAAAGAGAAATGGAAATAGCTTTCATAGGTAAGAGAGATAAAATTTTTGTTATTTACTTAGATGATCTAACAGTCTTCTCGAATTCTGATGCAGAACATCTGGTTCATCTCAAACAAACCTTTGAAAAATGCATAAAATTTTGTTTGTCTCTAAACCCCAAGAAATCTCATTTTGTTATGCAAGAAGGTAAGCTTTTGGGCCATATAATTTCGAAATATGGATTCAAGGTTGACCCCAAGCGAATCGAGGCTATTGACACAATAAACATTCCTAGAAATAAAAAAGAAATCCAGTGTTTTTTAGGGAAGATAATTTTTTTGAGAAGTTTTATCCCTAACTTTGCTGAAATTATAAAGTTATCACATATATGCTGAAGAAAGACAGTGAGATGAAATGGAATACCAAAGCTAAAGCATCATTTGAGCGAGTTAAGAAAGCTATAAGCGAAGCACCAGTGTTAGCTAGTCCGAACTATACTAAGGAATTCTTGATCTTTTCTTTCGCATCTGAACATACTATCAAAGTTGTACTCCTACAAAAGAACGAAGAAGGTTTCGAGCAACCGATATCCTTTTTCAGTAAAAGTCTAAGAGACACCGAATTAAGATTTGTTATACTGGAAAAACAAGCTTACGCGATGGTGAAAGCTCTCAAATATTTCAGGACATATGCACTACATTCCAGAATAATCACCTATGTGCCAACAAGCTCTGTCAAAGATATATTGGTACAATCGGACAGTGATGGTAGGAGAGGTCAGTGGTTAGCCAAAATTAAAGAGTTTGATCTAGAAGTAAAATTGACCAAGTTGGTCAAAGGTCAGGGCCTGGCGAAATTGTTAGCAGAATCGAATTTTAGGGCACTCGGGATCAATCATCTGGAATCACGCAGATATATTCCAGATATAGGAGAACTTGATGATAAAACCCCTACAATCCGAATCGAGGATACATTTTCTTCCTCTGATAGGGATCGTGATATCGTTTCGTACCTCCTCACCCTTCAATGCTCAAGTGACATGACTCCATCCAAAGCAAGAACATTGAAACTACACACAGTTAAATACTGTATTATTGAAGGTCAATTGTACTGGAAAGATCCTCTAGGTTTCTTCCTACGTTGTTTAACAGAACCTGAAACAGAGAATGTAATAAAAGAATTTCATGAAGGAGTGTGTGGAGAAAATCACACCTGGAGGGCCACGGCCTACAAGATTCTAAGAGCTAGATATTATTGGCCAAAGTTATTTACTGATGTGAATGCCAAGGTCAGAGCCTGCAACCCTTGTCAATTGTTCTCTGGTAAGAAAAAGCTTCCTACACTACCTCTAGTCCCTGTCAAATAGAGGCTCCTTTTCAAAAATGGGGTTTGGACTTCATCGGAGAGATCCACCCACAGTCAAGCACCCAACATAAATGGATTTTAACTGCTACTGATTACTTCACAAAATGGGTTGAAGCCATTCCAACTCAGAATGCCACTGATTCGGTAGTCATAAACTTCTTGGAAGAGAACATCCTATCGAGATTTGACTACCCCAGAAAAATAGTCATGGACAATGCCCAAGCTTTCAAATCTATGGAAATGGTGAGTTTTTGTCAAAAGTATAACATTGTGCTAGGACATTCTACAACATATTATCCTCAGGGAAACAGGTTGGATGAATCATCCAGCAAGAGTTTGATGAATATAATTAAAAAAGTGTTGACGGAGAATAAGAAGGCTTGGCACGTTCACTTGAAGTATGCCTTATGGACGAACCAAATTGGTACCAAGAAATCAATAGGTATGTCTCCTTTTCAAATGATTTATGGTACTGGCGTTGTCCTCCCCATCAATCTCACTCTTCCTGTGATGAAGTTGTGGCAAGATGAAAAAGAGGAACCAAATGATGTTACAAGGAGGATAAATAAGATAATCGAAGTCCAACAAAATAGGGCTGAAGTAGATGACAGACTTCAAAAATCCCAAGATAATATGAAAACCCTCTTCGATAAAAAAACAAAAAACATGAAGTTTCTTCCTGGTGATTTAGTTTTAAAATGGGATGCTAGAAAAGAAGATGCGGGAAAACATGACAAGTTTGATCACATCTGGTTTGGACCATTCAGGATCACAGCTACAGAGGGAAAGAACTCCTTCCTATTGGAAAATCTCTAGGAGAAATTTTTTTACGCCCCTATCAACGGGTGCTATATAAAACATTTTATGTAATAAACATGTTCACATTACCATTGCATATACCGATTTGGTTTCTTGTTTAAATTCACAGTTTTATTTTCCTTTGTAGTTTGTCTAAATTTTACTTTTTTATTTTTAAATAAACCTTTTATTCGATATTCTTTAAAGCAAAAATAAAACATATGTATTGCATATCATTTCTATTATGCGGTATTCTCTGATTATTTCTTTTTATGCTCTTGCATAATACTTATTATCAGATGAGAAATAAGGAGGTATCAGAATCTAATGCTTAGTTTTCAAAACATTTGTTTCTCTCAAAATAGGTGATGAATTAATAATTGGTTTGATTGAAAATGTAAATGAAATCCGAGGTATAAATTTCTATATTTATTGTTTAAACTAGAATACTGAAAGAAATCTTATCAGAGATAAACAAGGTTCTAATCATGTAAATACAATCACAAGATTAAATATCAGAAAGATATAAATATCTAGAGTTCTGAATCAAATGAAATAAAAACAAAGAAAATAAGAATAAAAGAGAAGCTTGATAATCAAGAAGTGAACTTGTGTGGAAATGAGATTCTTTTGTATCAAACCCTCTGACTCCTCGTTCTGTCTTCATTTTTCATATCTTCGAGCTTTCACTCTATCCCGACTTTCACTACCTGGCCTTAAATCTTCACAGAAAGAAAGAATTTTGCCTTACCTATGAAAACTAAATAACATATCTTCAAAACGAGATTAGGCGAAAATATTTATGTTCCTTTGATTTTAACTGAAAGAAAGTATGTCTAGGCTAATCTTAATAACTTTAGTTTTTCTAACATATTTTAACTGATTAATTCACTCAAGGCAAATCCTTGGAAAATAAAAAATTCCCCATAAGATCTTCCCTGCAGGAAAAGATGTATTGAAGATCGGGAGAGGCCTGGCTCAGAGTACAATGAAAAATTGTTGACAGACCTTCATTGTCAAATCTTAAGTAGATACCATCCCTGTATGATACATACAATTTGATTGCCCCCACTTCAAAATTATAAGAAAATATAAGACAGATGGTGAAAGGAAATTCGTAAATCGATTGCCCCCATTTTGTCCAAAAGAGACAATGAAAGGAAATTCATGAAATGATTGCCCTCATCTCAAATAAATTGCAAAAATGTTATTTGAAGTGGTGAAAGGAAATTCAATGGGAGATGTGGATAACTTCACCGGGGTACTGAACAAGATCACTGGAAGTGAAGCAATATCTATGATATTTATAAAGCTATCGTACATGTATAAACATACTCTGATAGCTAGGTCTCTTTCCGGTAATACTTACATTCTAAATCGACAAGGGATTCCCTAAATAAATTGTTAAAATTATTGTGCCTTGATGTGAACGAAATCAACCAAGGTCTGATACTTTAGTTAAAGTTGTTTTGATTATCTTAAACAAATCCAAACTCAGTTCAGAAAAAGGAAATTATTAATAGCCTAACTTTGAGATCAATAAATGACTATGTTTGAAGGTTTTCTGAGATTCGGCTGAAGTCCAATTTTTCTCTGCATGATTTTTTCCCCAAAAGTGTTTCCCAGAAATACAATGATGACTCCATTTACCAAATAAAGGCACTTGGTCTACTATTCTTCCACGCTTCNCCATCTGTGGATCGCATCTCCCTGCGAAGCGTGGAAGATGCGATCCACAGATGGAGCCTATGTTGGAACAAATATAATCCTAAACCTTGAGATTTACTTTCTCAAACTTCATCTTACCTAAAGTAATGACTCATAAGTCAGCTTCTGAAGGTTTAAATAAAATGCACTTCTAGTCATAAGATGCGCATAATATCCGTTGTTGATTGAATGATCCCCTTTTTCCCTGAGTTTTGGAGCCGCCTGATTGTTAAAGAGTCAAATCACTAAAGGTCGAGTCCCGATACCCGAAAAGTGTCTGTTATCATTGTTCATAAAACTTTAAAGGACCCTAGTCATAGTGTAAGTTTTAAACCTGCGAAGTAAAGCAATGCATATAGATTCTTAAGCAATACAGAAATTAATCAATGGCTCATACACAGAGTACACAGAGATTTTTACCAGAAACCCTCAACCGGGAAAACCTTTCTTATTTTCATTATATCGAATTTCACCATTTGCCATACAATATATACAATGTTTTTAGGTATTCCGTAGATACCAAAACCCTAATCCCTTAATCCGGGATTAATTTACAAATCAACTAAAAATAGAAAAATCCGCTAAAAATAGCAAAAACCGCAGACGCAGGGATCGTCAGATGCAGTTGTTGTATCTGACGCACCCACACACACACACATGCAAAGAATATAACACACACCCAACACATAGCACACGTGTACCTTTTGAGTCTTCCATGGGTTGACACATGTCATCCTTTTCTGACCTTTTAGTCAAAGATTCATACGATTCTAAGTGACATGTGGCACCCCCTGGCCTCAACACGTCATCTAAAATGATGTCATCTTCGACACGTCACTATAGATAATAGACTTTCGGAAATATAATAAAGAGCAGCAAAATGCAGCGAAAATGTCAAAATATTAAACCTTAATTAGTTAAGCTAATCTCGATTAAAAGGTAGTTAACAACTTCGCGTTTTGGAGTTATGACCTTTACCATCCATCACATATTGAAATCTCCGAAGCCCAAACTTCTGAAACACTGCAAACTTAAACTGGGTTAATTAAAACTAAAAAAAAATTATCTGATAATTAATCATTTCACAGTTTTGGGTTTCGGGGATTCTATCTCGAGCTACTGTTAAAAATCCCAAAGTCCGAATACCTGATAACACTTAAAGTTAAACAAGATTAATTAATGTTTTAAAGGAGATTATCTCGTAATCAATCTTTTGTGAATTCGCGATTCGGGAAATTTCAAACCTATTTCATCCAAAATTCTCGATCACAAACCGTCGATATTAATGGCATTAATCACAAATCAATAGTAATGATTTTGCTGTAGATTGCAGATTGCCAGCTAGATCTTCTCATTAAGGTAAATAAATTTATCGTTAGTAGAGGTATTCTCGAATCAATACATCTGACGTGAATAAGAATGCTTGATTTTGAATTCCTTTTTCGTTCTCGCAGAATAGCTAATTTTAGCTAACTGAGAAGCTCACGCATTCCCCTGTAACAGGTAACCTTGTTCCAATTTCATCAATATCATGGCACCATGAAATATGGCTAAAGCAGCTGGTGAAAGCGCAAATCCGAATACAAATGTTATGTCAGATACCTCACCGAGAGCCATATACACTGTGAAATCTTAGACACAGGTGTTCAATATTCTAAGCATGAGCTTATAAATTGCCAAGAGGAATCCGACGATGAAGTGAGAGAAACTCATGCGACTAAAATTGGGGACATATCTCAGTCAAAGCTACACAAAATAGCAGTGCGACCGAGGCTCATGTCGTATAGCGACATGATAGGCTGGGCCCTAGAGAACGTCGACATTCAAACCAGGAGCATTTACAACTCTCAAAAGGTTGTTGTTGGGTATTTTCGACCAAAACACATACAATTAATGTATAAACTATCCCCTGAATTTAAATATAATTACAATGCTGCATTCATGTCGGAGTTCGAGAAACATGAGTGCATGCAATATGATAAAAGCTACCCTGATTTAATCAAGGACTAGTGGGGGCACCCAGAAAAATTCAGCGCTGACACTCACGGCATGCATGCCATAGTGTCGTTAGAAGCCCATATGATTTATGTGGCTATGATGCTATGTAGGCTATTCGGGAAGAAGAGCTCCACTCACTTCTCGTTGGCATGGGTGCCAATCATGCACGAAGTGGCCGAGGGCTACTCTTTCAACTGGGCCAAGATGTTATCAGACAACCTGGCTAAGGAAATCATAGAGTACCAATTAGAAAAGTCCAAAGGGAAACCTACCCCTTTCTATATGTCTGCATACATCATGGATGTTATTTTCTTTATGACTCCTTTCCCTCTGATGAATTAGAGCTTGACCCCGACCAACGTTGAACCTATCCATTTCTATCACTCCAAGCTGTGGGATGACAAGGCCAGAGATTTCTTCTACGAAATCTTCCATTATGTAGTGGTGCCTATTCATATTGCCTTATACGGTTGCCCACCTCCCAGAGTTTCAGACGGAATCATGGAAAACCTGGGCAAAATAGCAGACTGGTACGTCGAAGAAAACTTTTCTTACATCACGATTTTCAGGTGCTCTGTCCCTCCCCATGCTCTCCCGAAGTTTTTAGCAGATCAGCTAGTATGCCTTACCTCTTCAGGTTGGTATGTTTTCATTGTTAGACTTCGGTCATTCTAAAGTAGTAGTTGTAGCTCTGGAGGATGTCAAGTTAGTTGACATCGAATTTATAAGACAGGATCCACAGAAAATCATGGAAAACCACTTGGCTCAATACAACTTGAAGAAATATATGCACGAGAACTCCCCGCATGATGAAATATTCAGGGGAGATAGGTCATATGAGGAATTACTGAACAGAGTCCAAGCTCTATTCCTAGATCGACATACCATTTTCTCCAGTTTTCAGAGGCACACAAGAAATAGCTTGCCAAAAGTATTACAGGGAGAGCCAGTGGCACCTTCGTCTACATAGGAAACTGTACCTCTGGGTTTCGAGACAGGGAGTCCCAACAAACAGGATACTGAGGAAAACCCAAAGAAATGCCTCCTACAAACTTCTTTTTCATCAATAAGAGGAAGGCCATCGTTAAACAAGAAACACATCAAAAATATGGAGCGATGGTCAAAAGGAAAAGAATGATATATGATGGACAGAACCGAGACGATTCAAAATTTGCTAAGGAAATTTCAGGCCCATTGGGTGCCTTTGCCACGACAAATCAATGGTCTATAGAAAATCTAGTTGAGAAACTAAAACAGAGAGACCTATTGGTAGGGCAGTTGCAGGATCAAATAATAACTATGAACAAGATATGAAGAATAAGATGAACCGATATTTTGAACAGGCCAGAGCATATGATAAACAAAAAATTGAAAAACTCCAGCCCAACTTTGATGAGCTCCAAAGGAATTCTTAGTTCAATCAAGGATTGATCACCCAACATGCTGAATTAATAAAACAATTGCAAGCTAAGTTGGAGTTGACCGAAACTACCTGAGTGGATATTTCAGTTCTCCAGACCCAAACAATTTAAATAAATGAAAAACTTGAAAATGCCCAACATGATCTCTTCATGAAGGTCGAGACCATCCAGAAGTGTTACCATACGGTTGAACTTTCTCTGAAAGACATCTACATCAAATACAGAGAAGCTCGTTCGACTCAAGCTATGTTTCAAGAGGTTGTCTTACTGGTACCAAAAGATGATGCCTCAAATGTACATCAGCTTTCTCTTTCAGAACAAATAAGAGGTGATATAGTTTTAAAAGCTTGGGAAACGAATTTAACAGAAAGCAAGAGACTTGCTAGAGATGTAACTAAAGATTTTCTATAAGCGTTGACCTCACTAGACAAAGGGATAATCGATTTTGAAGGGAATGTTGTTTCCGAAGCCTTCGGTCAAATCGATATAGCAAAGAAACAGTATAATTCCAGAACAAGCAAAGAAGAAGCGTTGGAGGCCATTCAGAAAATGGACCTAATTGACCTTCTTCAAATAAACAAATGCATAGTGAACCTGAGCTTGCAGTTACAGGTCACATCGCAAGGAGAAAAAAGGATAGAGGAAAAGCTACCTCAGGTAGAAAGAAAGTTATACATTTGCGAGGCTAATCAAGCAACTAAGCCTTCAGGGCTAGTAGTGAAATTAGTGAGTAGATGCATCCAATGCATTGAATCTGCGAAGGCAAGCACATCTGGAAGCAAGTAAGAAAGTGCTATTACATTATTGGATATAGTTGAAAGGACAAATGACAAGAAATCTATGATAACCAGGACGTTATGTCAGAATAACAAAAGACAAAAGGGTTTCGACTAGCAGACGAAGAGATTGCCAAGGATGCCCATTATTCTATATGTTTTATTTTTGTTATTTCAGATATGTACTATTTTTAGATTATGAGAAGTCCAACCGTTTTTGAGTTTTGACAAATTTGTATAAACAAATAGTTTGGAGATCTATAGAGGGTTGCTTCTTGCCGATTGTAACAAAGAAAACTCTCCTTGTTGAGTATTAATACAAGTGCGAACAAAGATTCCAAGTTTTGTTTAATCTAGGTTATGCACTTCTTCTATTTTTCCATTTCTCAGCAACTTCTTTAAGCATTTCCTTGATAAATGTTTGATTTCAATTTAGTACAACGACTACTGTAATCGCATTACATTGGTAATTTGTTAAACAAGCAATTTTTCCTCTGCATTTATTGTGAGTAAATCAAGACCTGTGAGTTATGTGAATTACCGTATTATATACTTTATTAAAGGTTACACTATCTATTTTATTTTACTGCAACAAGGTGAGACTCTTCACTAATTGATGCCTTGCTTTGTTTACAGTTTTGTGGTTTTCTCTCACACGATTTGACATTACAATTTTGACTCAGACACGAGATACAACCTCTGTGCTGCCATACTGTTAATTTAATTTAAGGATTTTTTCTCATATAACTAAGGTAGAAAAACCACTTTTAAAACAAGCTCTCTTAAAACTTTCCTAATGCCTGACATTATTCTTTGAGCCTTAAGTTTAATCTTAGGAACAACACCCTCTCCTGAGGACTTTATCGAATCTTTGACACAAGAGTAGAACAAGCTCTTCAACATGGGAAAAATCAAAGGCCCAAAGGCACATGCACTTACGGTGCAAGATGGCAGCGGTCATCAATATCAGAAATCTAAATATAAAGACAAAAGGAAACCACATAAAAATCCGAAGGAAGGGTACTCAAAACCCTTCAACGATGCCTCCGGATCCGAAGGTGGAAAGGGAAGAAAAGGGGAGAAATGCACTTACTTCCGTAAAGGATTACATCCAGAGTCCGCATGTATGTAGAAACGGATAGATATAATGACCCAAATACTTCATTAAAAATACCTTAGAGATCACATCCCTGAGGGTGCCAAGAAGAAGAATCCATAAGATCAGAATCCCAAGAAAGGTAATTCTAGCCATGCTTTGATTTCCATCAACTCCTCTCCCGATGCTTGGATCGTAGATTCAAGTGCATCACACCACATGGTTTCTGCAAAAAAATGTCTATTCTTCATTGGATGCATGCAAATGTCCTCCTATTCTGATGGGGGACAACTCTCCAGTCAATGTCATCGGCAAAGGAAGAATTGAACTCACAAATGAAAGCTTCGAGAATGTGTTGCACGTTCCCAAAATTTCCGTCAATGTTCTCTCCATGTATCATATGAAAAAATCCTTCACCAAAAAGAGAGTCATATTCACACCTGATGCAATGGATATCTATGACATGAAAACTAATTCCAGGGTTGCTACCATTGAGGTAAATCATCAATATAGACTTTACACATTTTATGAATTTATTGAACCAGCTGCTGCATTATTGCTTACCCATGTTGATGAAAGAAGTAGGATATGGCACGAAAGGTTCGGGCATTTAAATTTTAGATATACGAAACATATTAGCAAGCAGGGAATGGTTGATGGTCTACCCGACATCCACTTCTCCAAAGTAATTTGTGAGGGATGTGTTCTTGGAAAACACCTTGAAGAGAAATTCGAAAAAGGAAAGACTCAAAAGGCTTCCTTTCCTTTCGATATGATCCATAGTGACCTCATGGGCCCTTTTCCACATCCATCAATTAGTAAAGTGAGGGACGTGCTTATTTTTGTTGATGATTTCTCACGCTTCGCATTGATTTACTTTCTCGGGCAAAAATCAGAGGTCTTTCAACACCTCAAAGATTTCAAAGCCCTTGTTGAGACACAATCAGGAAAGAAAATAAAATTCCTTTGAACAGATAACAGGGGAGAGTATGTCAACCATGAGATACATAATCTTTTTCATGAGGCAGGGATTCAGTTGTGACACACGGTTCACTATACTCCACAACAAAATGGAGTTGCTAAGAGAAAAATAGATCTCTAAAAGAGATGGCATCTTGCACGCTACATGCAAAGTAACTTTCAAAGAGATTATGGGTTGAAGCACTTAATTGTGTAACCTACATCCAAAACAGATCTCCCCATAGATCTGTCAAGGATAAGATCCCCTACGAGGCTTGGAGCGGCCTCAAACCGGAAGTGACCCACTTCCGCATTTTCAGTTCACATGCATGGGCCAAGATTCCCTCTGAGAAGAGGAATGCACTTGATCCACAGAGCACAGAGTGTATCTTTGTTGGATACCCCGAAGGTGTGAAAGGATACAGAATCATTGATATTTCCTCGGACCATCTCATCATTGAGCGTAGCATCCAATTCGAGGAAAGGGTCTCGCATGTACCTCAACAGCCGCATGCAAACACCTTTGTTCTTCCACCTGTCAGAGATGATGAGCATGCACATGCCGACTCTTCTTTAGATAAGAGTTCAGATTCATAGGATTCAGATGATCCAAATATAGATTCAGTACAATCATATGCAGAGTTAGTGCATCCAGATGTAGATGTAGATCCAGAGTAGAGGCCCAAGTGGGCCAAGACTACTCTTCAAGATTCAGGGGATCTTGTTGGGGATCCAGCTGGTACTAGGAGGACTTGATCTAATATCGAGGAGGCTCCTCTTGAACTCACTGCCACTGAACTGATGCCGCCCATAGATATTTTCTTGGTTCAGTCTTCAGATCCACAGTCTTATGGTGAGGCTGCTGGAAATCCCTTTTGGGAATCCACCATGCAGTAGGAGTACAACTCACTCCTCGAGAACCAGACTTGGGATCTAGTTCCCCTTCCTTTTAGAAGGAAAATTTCCAGGTGCAGATGGGTCTACATGACCAAGAGCATGGTGGATGGACATATTAGCAGATAGAAAGGCAGGCTAGTTGCCAAAGCATTTCAGCAGGTGCATGGCATTGACTATGATGAGACCTTCACTCTAGTAGTGAAGATGGATTCCATACGTTTGGCACTTTCCATTGTGGTATCCAAGGGATAGGAAGTCCATTAGATGGATGTGAAGAATGCATTTCTTCATGGCAATCTCTCTGAGGATATCTATATGGAGCAACCCCAGGTATTTAAGAAGGATTCATGTTTGGTTTGTTGATTGAAGAAGTCTCTTTATGGCCTCAAATAAGCTCTGAGGGCATGGTATGCCAAGATGGACTCCTACCTACTTTCACAGAACTTTGTACATTGTAAATTAGACCTGAATGTTTACATGCTCAGGACGACTGATTCACTTCTACTCCTAGTTATGTATGTTGATTATTTGTTGATCACCGGTTTCTCAACTTCAATGATTTTTACAGTCAAGAGGATTCTACATGATAGGTTCTTGATGACGGACATGAGTCTGCTACATTTCTTCCTTGAACTCGAGATCAGTTAGGATGCATCAGGCATGAAAATGTCTCAAGCCAAGTATGCATGAGATATCCTTGAGATATTTCACATGACATACTGTAATTTNTTCCTATCAGGAGTCAGACTTGAGGATGGTGGGGACACTCCACTGGTTGACAACACACTGTACATACAGCTAGTGGGGAGCTTGTTGTATCTCACACACTCCAAACCAGACCTCTCCTATGCAGTTGGAGCAGTATCCACGTTCATGCAAGAGCCGCATGAGCTACATTGGAAGGTTGCAAAGTGTATCCTTCGATACATACAGGCCACCATCACCTTTGGGATTCATTATTCAATAGAATCTACATTGGACCTCAGCGGGTTCAATGATTCTGACTGGGTTGGCGATAACATTGATCGCAAGTCCACATCTGCTTACTCACTTAGTCTTGGTTCTGGGCCTATCTGTTGGTTGAGCAAGAAGCAGGTTTCTATTGCTCTATCTTCAGTCGAGGCAGAGTATAGAGGGGTAGTTAACATAACCATTTAGGCTATGTGGCTACAACATTTTCTCACTAAGTTGGGAATTCAATTTCATCGGTCGATCATCATTTGGTGTGACTACCAGAGCACTTTGAAGATATGCATGGATCCAGTTTAGAGGCAGCAGACGAAGCACATTGAGATCCACGTGCACTATATCTGGGACTAAGTACACAAGGGGATCATTGACCTACATTTTTTTCCTTCAACAGAACAGATTGCAGACATCTTCGCCAAGACCTTCACTAAGCAAAAGTTCCATTCTCTGCACAGTCATCTTGAAGTGAAGGACACAGTTTCCTAGCAAATTTCAGTTCTTATTTTTACATATATTGTACTTTGAGGGGGGGGTTTCCCACGAGGTTTTCCCTCTTTCCTCGTTTATTTCAGTGTATCTTTTGTGTTTGGGTACCTAACATGGCCTCGTTGCCAAGACCCATTCTTTATTTTCACCATAGTGATGTTAAGGGGGGGTGTTGGAGTTACTTCGCACACACCTAGGATTTATTTTTCCTAAGGTTTTTCCTATGTTTATTAGTCACTATTCAGTCTCCTATATTTTAGGAAGAATATTCCTCTAGGGAGAATATTCTCTTCAGTTCACACATCAATTTGATTAGTTGAGTGGAGTCTATATGCCACATTGTTATTATCACCATGCATCATTGGGATCGTCATCAGCTAATGTGATTGTCCTTGGGATCATCACCAGACTAGCACATTACTCATGATTCCATGATCTCCTCCTCACTTCACTCTATTTTATTCAGTTAACTGAAGACTGATAGACTAGTTAACTCAGCTAGGTGGCAATTCACTCCTGTAACTTCCCAAGAGACTATACTAGGTGGCAGTTCACTCCTGTAACTTCCCGAGAGACTATACTAGGTGGCAGTTTCCTCCCGTAATTGTTGGTGTGTGTCCAAATCACTTTATACCACCACTATGGTGCATTGGCTTCTCCTCCAGTGCGCATTGGTTGAGTTATACAGAGTATATCATGTGTAAATTATCATTCATTCATTTTGGTTAATGAGAACTATTCTATTCTTTCTCTCCTGCTTCAATTTTCTCATATTTTCTCTGAAACTTTGTATGTCAATTCCCAGCTAGATATATTCTGTGCAGGTTCAACACATTTACACTAGCCCTAGCCCTACTCCACTTTGTTTGATTTCAATGTGGAGCAGTGTTGTTACTAAATAGGAGGCATTTCTTGAGGGCATGAGATGAAACACAAAGGTTGTCATCAGAGATATCTCACTGGTGAGATGTCTTCACCAAGCCTTGTCATATGGGGCGACTATGGTAGATAAGCTACAAATCTTTAAGGAAAATCATTGTTATATGTGAACAGATAGTGCAAACCAACCCGTGGCTAAAATTTATGTGTTTTCTCACAAAACCTGTGAATATTTACTCATTTGATGGGGGAACTCAACGCAATGGAGACCAGTGCTTCCTAAGGGGGGAGGATTGATCCAGTTGGATTTTGGTGGCATCCCACCTATTCCAACTGGCTCATTTTGGTAGTTTTCCAGTTTGGCAGTTTTTTCCTAGTTTTCGGGTCCCTGACTTTCGGGGCTGTTTTGAGGCCCTAAACAACGTTTCTAGGGATCGCCACATTTATA
>JASDQU010013560.1:74615-84705 GCA_032191745.1 Picea mariana | reverse complement strand
AATAATGACACATAAAATACATTATGCAATTTTATGTAAGTAGATAATGCAAGCATGTATGCAATTGGTCCTATTATGTCCAATATCTCAAATGGGCCACAAAATATTTCTACTAGCATTGTGTAGCTTCCCAACTTCACAGAACTCTTCTTTGGCTTCACTTTCAAGAATACATGCTCTCTAATTTTAAATTCCCTTGGTGTCATGCCTTTATCTACATAAATAATTTGCCTATCTTGTGTTGCCTTTAAATTATGTTTAATCTTGACCATTTGCAGTTCCAATTCCTTGAGAAACTCTAGCCCAAGTACTACTCTATCTGTTGGATTATCCCAACTCACTAGATTATTTCATTTTATGCCATATAAAGCTTCAAATGGACTCATTTTAAAAGAATCTTGATATCCATTGTTATAGGAAAATTCAACTAAATGCAATTAGTCATCCCACGTGGATGGCTTATTCATCACACACATCCTCTTCATGTATTCAATCATCTGATTAACTCTCTTAGTTTTCCCATCTATATGTGGATGATAGGCTATACTCAAATTTATATTTGTGCCAAAACCTTTAAATAATCCCTTCCAATAGTTTGGAGTAAACTTCAAATATTTGTCTAAAACAATTGCTTTAGGTACTCCATGCAACCTACCAATTTCTTTCATATATATTTCTGCAATATTAGTTTCCTTATGACGTAGTTTAAATGGAATAAAGTGAGAAACTTTTGTCAATTTATCCACCATTTCCATTATTGAATCATGTTGCCTTGTTGTCTTTGGCAATGTTATCCCCAATTTCTAGGGATAACCACAGAGATGATGTCTCGAGGCTCTCAGGCTTCAGACATGGAGTACATAGAGGAAAATGAGGAGGCAGGGGCCCCTATCATACCATGCATCACCATTCAATCGATGGTAGCAACATCCACCACACCTAGCTTGGCCCACATAGGACATAATGTCTTGCTTCATGAGGTAACAAGTCTGGTATCGTGGTAAGTGTCGTTTTAATATTTGAAATATTTGAACATGTTGCAAAGGATCCTTTCTTGATTTTGAAAATATTTGCTTGGAAATTATGTTTTTTTCCCTATTTAATCTTGGTGAGTGTCATGGTTTACTCATAAGTGACCACCTTCAGGGAAAGGGTTTCTACTGGGGGTTTCCTTCAAGGGTCATTGTACCATTCCTTCTCATACTTGCCACCTTCCATCACTTTTTCCCCTCCATTTCCCCATCTTGTAGTTTTTCAGGCTTGTTGGCCAGAAGGGCATGTACCTCATTTCATGATAAGAAGGGGCCACTAGGCTCGGAGGTGCCCTGGAACAAAACATCAAGCAATAAAATATTTCCTTGGTATCCCGAGAGCAATGAAATTCCTCTCTAAAAAAAAAGTGAGGGACCCATAAAATCAATAACTAATCAATTGATGTTACTTTCCAAGGTAAAGTGTTTGTGGGCTATGCATTTCCTTTTTACTACCCCTTATTATTTTCAACTTGGAAAAGCATGCAAACCAAGGTAGAGCGTATGTGGGATATACATTTCCTTTTTAGTGCCCCTTATTGTCTTCAACTTGGTAACACATGAAAAATAAATGGCTAATAAAGGGCTTGGTAAAATATGCTTTAAAAAATAAAAACAGGAAAAGGATGTGGCCAATCCTCAACAAAGGCACCCATAACTGAGATAATACGAGCCCGTGTATGTCATGAAACCCCATACCTAGAATTCTAACCCCATCCACCTCCCACCTCACATTCATTACATAACCTAGAAATGATTCTCCTTGGAAACATCCCCTACTTTAGGAATTGGTTCACCCAATAGGGTATTATAACACCCCTCCCATATCTAAATTTGACAAGTTATATAAGGTCTTTGAGCATTTTTTTATTTTGAAAAGGGGGATTCAATGCACATGTTTTGGGTGGTTCTTTTATTAGATATGGCTTACTTGGCATGATACTTGTAACTTTTCGACCCTTGGAGGGCGTACTTGTTTTTCTTTGCAGGTCCTTGATAGGTGAAAGCTTGACCATGAAGGCACAAGGTCACTTAGACCTTCATTTGGGGCTTGAATCCCATAGGTTGGATGATATTCTCCCTCTCTTTGGACACATGGGAGAGGAAACATTGCCTTTGGATGCACATAGATGCCATGAGAAGATCACACTCCAACCTCTTGCACCTAAACATGGGTCTTTGGAGGCCTAAAACATCACACCTTATGCCCTAGAGATCACATGGGTTTAGGGTTTTTATGGGGTTTCCCATGGTTGATGGTGATGGTCATGGTTTGATGGAAAGAGAGACACTTGACACATGCTAAATCACTTGGTGGCATGATTTATGGCCTTTGGAGGCCCAACGATCTTCATCAAAGGCTCAACGTCTCTCCTAGAGGCCCTACGCCACCCTTTTGGGCATGATGCCACCCCTAAAAGGGGATTTTCTTTTTGTAAATTTGAATTTGAAGATGTAAAAGGACAAATAGGGAGGTTGAATTTTCTAATTCGATGTTGAATTTTCAAAAAGTGGACAAAAGGGTGTTAGGTGACCTCATATAAATAGAGGTCACCCCTTTTGTCATTTGGATCATAACTCACTTGAGAGTTACATATTTGTTGGCTGAAATTTTTGCCCTACTTGGGCAAGGCACACTATCTCTTTTTGGTCTCTTTTGGATGCTAGTACTTGTATTTTGGTGGTGGAAAGCTAGGCGCTATCTCTTGGATGCTTTGTTCTTGCTTTGTGGTGGAGTATTCTTGGTAAAGAAGGGTTTATCTTGCTATTTCTTGGACTAGGTAAGGAATTTATGCTTTTGTGTTGTTTCTTCTTGGTTTCAAGGTTAATTTTTCAAAAATCTTGGAGGATTATAAAGGTGTACACCCTCCACTAATACCTATCATTATTGTTTTGAATAAGCTATTTTGCAAAGGTTGCTAGGAGGAGTAAAAAGGCTTACACCCTCCTAGATTTACCTTGGTAGATTTGTTTGCTTTAGGGAATAAAATGATTACACCCCTAGAGAAGTAACAAAACTAGCTCTTACAACAGAGACTCCATTAACCCATGGACTTGGCACTAGTATACTTTTCATTGGAGATATAAAATTGTTGCATTGGTCTACGTGAATTTTAGAGATATTGCAATTGTTCAAGTTGGAATCAATTCTACATGCTTTAGGCTTATTTGTTCCCTAAGGGCATCTAGTTTAGCCAAGTGATTCTCTTTTCTGTTACAAATTAATGCTACAGCCATTAGGGCTGCTGACAAATCATCTTTTCACCACTCATTACTCTCTAATCTACCGCTGAAATTCACTTGTAAATCTTGGTTATTGTTCTACTTGTTATTGGATAATTGTTGGATGGTTTACATATTGATTTTTGTTTTTCTGTTGTAGCAATTTTTTGCTACATCCACTTGGTTTTCATAATAATTTGTTGATAACACTTAATAAACAACCCTTAAAGCCACCAAAGTCTTGCTTTAAACATTGGAAGTTTGACTAGTCATTATTAACTTTATTTTTTATATCTTGTACTAGATTTTGGATGGTTAAATTTGCATCTATTAACATCTTTTATTGATGATCTATATATTTCCATACTGCTGCAATTTGGGACAGCAAGGATTCTTGCCTAATCCCCATTGGTTTAAGGCTATTGTTTCCATCATTTGTCTTATTCTGGGTTGAGCTAACACTGTTTTGTAGGTACGTAATGCTTGGAAACCATTCTCCATCTACAAGACTCATTCTCAAGCCTTATTCATTATCCAATATTGACCTATAGGGGTGTTCATTGATTATCATCTCACTTTCCATCTCAATCCCTCTAGGGTCACCGAGATTCCCCTCTTGTGCTGGTTTCATCATCACTAAAGCAAGGGGAGTGTCTATCTAAGGTGACAATGGTTAGGTACTCCTGTAGTTTGCACACTTTCATGGATTGGGTTGGGTTTTTCCCAATATACAGATTGTGTGACAATACACAACTTAGTGATAAATTCAATGGTTACCACTTCCCATTTTCATATTGGAATTTCCAATGGTTATGTATAGCCTATTGGGTGTCTATGCTTAGCCTTTACTCTTTGGTATTCCATGTAGTTGGCTATGTAATAAACAACATCATTTGTTATTCTTGGCCAAAAGTATCGACTTCTTACTACTACAATTGTTTTGTGGTAACCAAGGTGTCCAACATATGGAACATTATGCATTTATTTTTATACCAACTTCCTTAATTCTTAAGAATTAAGAACATAAACTTCATTTTTATGCATTAAAATTCCATCTTCTTCCAGGTTTCACTCTTTATATTTTTGTTGTACAATTTCTTGTTCTAATCCTTTCTTTACCTATAGGTAACTCTCATTTGAGATAACAACTTCTAAATTTCTCTTCTTTAAATTTTCTTTGCACATGCTAATGTATGTAGCATGAATTACATGTAGTGAGTCTACTGGGTGCATCACCAACCTTGTTCTCTTTTCCATTGATATGTTTAATATCAAATTCATACTCACTCAAAAATTCTACCCATTTTGTTTGTCTGACATTTAAATTTTGTTGCTCAAATAAATATTTCAGACCACTGTGGTCTTTCCTCAACTCAAATTTATTTTACATTAAATAATGTCTCCATATTTTCGATGCATGAACTATGGAAGAAAGCTCCAAATTATGTGTGGCATAATTCTTCTTATGCTCCTTAAGATTTCTGGACTCATAACATTTCACATGTCCATCCTGAGTAAGAACTCCACCAAGTCCCTCTTTGCATGCATCTGTACATACCACAAAATATTCATCTAGATAAGAAATATTGAGAATTGGTGCACTAGTAAGTAATTCCTTTAGCAACTTGAAAAATTCTTCACACCTTACTGTTCATTCAAATTTAATGCCCTTCTTTGCAAATATGTAATGGGATGAGGAATCTTGGAGAGTCCCTCTATGAATGTCTTGTAGTATCCAACAAGTCCCATGAATGACCATACCTCTACTATGTTATTTGGTGTTGGCCATTTTCTAATAGCTTCAATCTTTTCTAGATCCACTACTATTCCATCCTCTCAAATTATACGTCCCAAGTAATGGATTTGCTTCTAATAAAATGAACACTTGCTTAACTTAATTCTCTCTTAGAACCAATAGTACCAACCTCAAGTGTTGTTCATGCTCTTCCTTTAATTTGGAATAAATAAGAATGCAATCCAAGAACACAATGACAAACTTATCCAACCAATTTCTAAATATTCCATTCATTAAGAATGCAAATGTAATCGTTCCAGTGCATTTGTTAGTCCAAAAGGCACCAGTACAAATTCACAATGTTCAAACCTGGTTCTAAAATTTGTCTTGTTGATATCTTCATCCTTTATCCTTACCTAATGGTAGCATAATGTTAGATATATCTTTGATATATTTCCTCCTATTAACTGACCAAACAAGTCATCAATTATGGGTAGAGGATATTTATTCCTCACAATAACTTTTTAAGCTATCTGAAATAAATAGATAGCCTCAAAGTTCCATCTTTCTTCTTTACAAAGAGTACTGATGCTCCCCAAGGTGAGACACTTTGGTATATATACCCCTTATTTAAAAATTCCTCTAACTACATTTTCAACTTCTTCAATTCTGGTGTGCTCATTCTATATGGAGTATTGGATACTGTGGCAACTCCATGCATTAAATCAATGGAAAAATCTATATATCTTTTTGGTGGTAAACCTAGTATTTCCCCAAATACATCTTTGAACTCTTGAAACACAGGGAAGTCCTCAATAATTGGACCTTTTCAATTGGTTGACCCTTCCACATGAGCTTCATACAATTGGCACCCCTTCTTGAAGCATCTCTTTAGTTGTAAGGATGGAATCTCCCTTATAGCAATAGGTCATGGAATTCCTTTCATCGTGCTCTTCTTTCCTTCTTCATCAAGATAAGTAAAAGCCTTATTATGGAAATCTAGCACAACATGATGCACATCCAACCAATCCATTCCAATGAGGACATCAAATGACCCAAGTGGTATGATGTTCATATCTGCAATAGTGCCAAAACCATTCATATCTAATGGACAACTTTTTATAATATCATTAATTTTCCTTTTGGTTCCAATAGCTAGTAGTTAAACCAACTGTGATTTATCATGATTACTTCTCTTCAAATGAAATATTTCAACCAAAATAGGGGTAATGTAACTATGAATTTCTCTTGAATCAATTAAAATAGCAACAAGTTGATTGACAATCTTACCTTTGACCTCAATCATATTTGACCAATCATTTGCTTGTTTATTTTCAAAGGCTACATATATTCTTGGGATGTTTATGCTCACATATTCCACTATAGATAAGTATTGTATGTTGTGAAAATTCCTCATTATGTCTCCCTTATGAGGACAATCTATGTACATATGGTCTCCTTTACATCCCCAACACTTGATTGGCTACCTTGCCCTTTTCCCCAAGGATTCTGCCATCTTGGATTCACTTTGAGCTAGATGAATTTGTTAGTATGTATTAATATTTCTCATGAAGAAAGAAGGTTTGAATCAATCCATTTTTTCCTTCTTCTTATATTTCCAAGGCTTTTGGCAAACTACTCTACCTTTGTTCTGCTCATATAAGTATTTAAATTTCCTTATGGTCTGTTCAAGAGTCTTAGGTTCATCAAATTGGATCTTGTCTTTGTAAAATACTGGCAGTTCACTTAAGAACCTTTGTATATTCACCTTATCCTCTTTAATAAGTTTTATATACCTAAGAATCTCTAAAAATGTCTTCTCATATTCCTCCATGGTCATATTTCCTAACTTGAGTTCAAAGAAATCTTGCACCTTTTTATCATAGTAGTGCTCAAAATGGTATTGTTGTTGTAAATATTTATTGAATTTATTCTAATAAACCATCTTCTCATTGACGTGCTTAAATTTCTTTGGCTAATCCCACCACATAAAAACCTTTGTTTGTAGATGGTATATAACAATCTTAGCTTCTAGATTGGATGAGTCACTATGTAATTGAAAATACTTTCTTATCCTTAGAACCACGATTCAACATCCTCTCCCCTTTTGTTTTCACCATCAAAAGTTGGTAGCTTAATTTTCCTAAGCTCTCTTTGCAAATTGTTTAGTTCATGTCTTCTTCTCTAATGCCTAACAGGGGACACTTTTGGGTTTCTCTTTGATTCTTCATATGCATATGACTTCTTGATTGAAGGAGTTGGTGAGTAGAGTTGTCTTTAAGTTTTGATAGCAATTCTTCAGTGTGTGTATCTTTGTAACTATGCCTCCTTGCATCGGAGATGCCTTCTTCCTCACTCCTTGAATCCGATCCATTCTTTATTTGCCTCTGTAGTTGAGTGTTTAGATAAGTTTGCTTCTCTTGAGATTTTAGTAGCTTCTCATTTTAGCTCTAACACTCTACACTTCCATCTTCAAACTTCTCATTGTTTCTACCAAATCTAATGGCTCCACTCTATCTCTATGTTAATTGACTTTGTTTCCTCATTTCCCATACTGATTTTCATCCCTATGGCTTCTTCTTTATGAATATAAGCTCCTTGTGCATCTTCCATGTCTCCTCCTCAATGTTTCTCTTCAATTATGATCTTTACTTGTTCTTGTTGTAGTATTGGTTAAACAAGAAGTGTGCACATAATTAAAACTACTAGAGACACCTCATTTCCAAATGTGTAGTGTTTCTTTCAATTTATGGAAATTATGTACACTATCATTTTTTTTATTAATTAGGACTACATGTCCTTCTTCTTATCAATTTGTGAAGAAATCTAAAGCACTCATCCAAAATCTGAGCTTTCACACATATTATTCTCTTAATTATCTTTCCAAAGACTATAATCATGATCTAATATGAGTACATAGGTAAAAGTTATGGCTCTCATAAATCACCATTTTTTCCCATTTTATGCACTTTTCTCATTGGTACAATCAGGCTCAGAGGCCAACTTCTGCCAGTTGTAGACGAAACTATGTTAGGAACCAAGAAACATTTTTTTATCAAGAATAAATAATACTCATTATTGTGAGTACACAAAAACCTTCAAATTGGAAATATGATGCTCCAATCAAATTTTGCGTCAATGTGTAATTGTCAACTTTGTCTTTTTTGCACTTTCTTCAAACTTATAATTTTTAGCCAAAATGGTTATCTCTCAAATGGAGAAAAAAATAGAAAAGATTTAGTAATACAAAGTTGTTTATATTATTGAGGAAATTAAATGTCAATTAGGAAAAAAATTCCATACTGGTTATCTTGGGTCCCTTTTCCTTCACTAAAGATTTCAAAAATCCCAAAAAGTCTTAAAATAGTGGATTTTGGTCCGTTTCTCCATCTCCATTCCAACCCATTTGGAATTTCGCCAAATGATTCACTAGGTTTCTTCATGCATGTTCCTATTCCTTTCTATCCATATTTTATCAATGACAAGGTATTTGTCACTGAGTACCACCCTATTTTTTTAAAACCACTAATTTTCAGTTTCTGGATTTCTAGAGTAGAATCAACTAGTGACCCTCACTAGTACTTTTATGGCCCTCATCAATACAAACCTACCCCTAAATTTTCACCTATTTATGAGCTTCCTTGTTCATTATGATGTTGAATTTTCTAGAAATAAACCATGTAAGAAACTTCTATTGTCCAACGTTTCGATTGGACACTCCACCTATCATCAGGGACACATAAAGTTGAAAACAAGATTTTGGCTCCAGACTATTTTTTGTAAATATATCTTTATCTTTACTGACATGGAATGGATTATGACTATTGATATGGTGGAAGGGTCCTATGTGTCATCCTATGACATGGCCATGTCATCTCCTTGGCCTCCCACTTTCCATGTCAGGTCCCTCATGGCCCCCCTTTATTTTTCCCTTTCACTTCATCTTATAAAATTTATTAATTGTGTTTCATTCGTACCCCACTATCATTGTTTTGACACTTGGAACAATCTTGACCATAGATGGGATAGGGGGTTCCCCACTTTCCTTGTATCCTCCACCTAGTGTGTTGTCATCCTTTGAGGTGATGAGTGGGGGTCTCATCTTCGAAAACCCTTTGCTAGCATGCATGTTCCCCATACTTGATCTTAGATCAACCACTGAGACTCTATTACGAGGGAATAACATGACACTGGTTAAAAATGGCCCATAGATCTATAAATCACTTACCACACATTACCACCCAGGGGACACATGTTATCCCAACAATTCTTACAAGGGATTTGCAACCTTTCGAAATACTGCTGACATAGCCTTTGTAAATTGCTTTTGCCGACTTAATTGGCTTCCCTGCCACCATGGAACTTGCCTTGGGGCTTCCACCTATGCACCCTAACTCCATACAACACCACTTGGCACCTCCATGCCATCCTTCCCATCGATGTCACCTATTTGGGTCAACATCATATTTTCAACATTTTCCATAAATTCAGAATTTTTATATATAATTTCTAAATAATTTTAGAAATTCTAAATAATTTCACAATTGCCATGAATTTTCCAAGCTCATCCTCTGCAATTTGACCCCATAGCCTGCTAATTCGATAAACTTTCACCAGCTGAACCTCCATATTTCATCCAAAATTGGGGATTTGTCCAATTTCAGGATTTTTCCCCAATTACTTATGCATGCCAAACATATAATTTCATCAATTTTCTTCTGCAGTAGCTTCAATACTGGCATATATACTTTGTCAACAAAAAATTTGCAACTGCAATTTTTAACACTATTTTTCCCCAATTATCCTACTTGAGGAATTATGTCAAACACTTAACAAGAAAATTGTAACTCCTTCATATCCAAATTGGTTTCTAGCCCATACAGCCTTGGTCTTGTGACGATAAGTTTTGATTTTTAGCCCATACAATCTCAATGTTGTAACTAGTAGCTCATATTTATGGTGCATATAGCCCTAGTGTTGTAACCATTAGCTTTGGTTTTTATCCCATATAGTCACAGTGTTGTACCACGGCTCTAATACCAGTTTGTAATGTACCCAACGACCCATGTACATTGTTGGGATAATGGGGTACCTCATAATT
>JASDQU010013560.1:32677-44514 GCA_032191745.1 Picea mariana | reverse complement strand
CATAGGAAGAGAAAAATTCAAGTTGAGGCTCATAAATGGAAGGATTAGAACACTACCTGGTGTTTTGTGCATCCCGGGTTTGTCCGGAAATTTGATTTCTCTAAGAAAAATGGACGATGTAGGGGTAAAAACATATTTGAAAAGGAAACCTACAGGATGATTCGAGGAACAATGGTGTTGCTGAAGGGAGTTCGGTTTGGAACTTTGAATGAGATGCAAGGAAACACTATTAGTGATGGGTGTACTAGTTCCAGGGTTCCTGATATTGGGGTTGAAGAAGAAATAACTCCTACAGTTTTTGGAGAAAAGGTTATGTTGTGGCATCAAAGACTGGGGCATATCAGAGGGAAGGGTCTTCGACTACTACATGGTAAAGGTATGGTTGAAGGTATGTCTAACTGCTCTTTGGATTTTGATTTT
This sequence comes from Picea mariana, assembly GCA_032191745.1. Taxonomy (NCBI): domain Eukaryota; kingdom Viridiplantae; phylum Streptophyta; class Pinopsida; order Pinales; family Pinaceae; genus Picea; species Picea mariana. The sequence goes on along the minus strand of JASDQU010013560.1, from coordinate 44,094 downwards.
TGGGAACATTGTGTATATGGGAAACACAATCATGTAGGATTCCTATCTGGTGCAACGAGGGTAGAAGGAATTTTATCGCTAGTTCACAATGATGTGTTTGGACCTTTTTCGGTTCCATCATTGGGAAAATATGTGTACTATGTCTCATTTATATATGACTTCTCGAGGAATACTTGGATATATTTCCTCAGGAATAAATCCGAAGTCTTTGACAGGTTTAAAGAGTTTAAGGCTCTTGTTGAGAATCAAACAAGGAAAAGAATTAAGGTGTTGAGGACAAATAATAGCGAAGAGTTCTGCAGGAATGAATTTGAAGAATTCTATAAGAAGTGTGGTATAGAAAGGCAGAAGACTACTCTATATACACCTTAGAAGAATGGAGTTGCAGAAAGGATGAACATGATGTTGATGGAAAAAGAAAGGTGCATGCTTAGTGGTGTCGAGTTAGGGCAAGAATTCTGGGTAGAGGCAGTGAGTACTACATGTTACCTAGTCAACAGATCGCCCTCATTAGCATTGTATGACAAGATTTCACAAGAGGTATGGACTGGTAAGAAACCTTCTCTCACACATGTTAAGATATTTGGCTGTGAGGCCTATGTTCATGTTCTGAAGGAAAACAAGAGTAATCTAGATAAGAAGGTTGAAAAGTGTATCTTTATTGGGTATAAAGATGGTCTCAAAGGTTATAAGCTTTGGAACCCAAAAAATAATAAGGTTTTGTATAGTCGAGATGTGGTATTTAGAGAAATGAAGGATTTTTTAAAACATGAATTCCTACCAAGTAAGGAAGAACCAAAGAAAATAGAGTTTGATTTAAATAATGATGAATCAGACTCTACAGAAGAACATGAATCAGAAGAAGAAGATCCTCATACTCCAGTATTGAGGAGATCGGTTCGAGAAAGAAGGCTATCGAAATAGTATACTCCATCTGATTTCCATTCGAAATTTTCTTTGTCTATTACGGATGATGATCCTAGAACTATCAGGGAGGTAGTGGATTCAGAGGATGGAAAGCTTTGGAAAAAGGCCATGGGTAAAGAAATGACAACCTTGGATAAGAATGAGGCTTGGGATCTAGTGGAGTTTCCGACTAGAAGAAATCGCATTAGCAACAAATGGGTATTTAAAAAGAAGTTGAATCCAGAAGGAAAAGTGGAGAAATACAAATCTCGGTTAGTAGAAAAGGGTTTTGGGCCAGTGTACACCACAGGAGAATATGGGCCAGTGTCCACCTCAGGAAGTGGAGAATCCTTCTCAGGGTCTAGGCCAGTGTCCACCACATATCATTCTGGTTCAACAATGTATTTTGTCTTCACAGTTGTCAATGTTTCATGGAAACCTACACAGGATACCTAGCTAAAGCATACACACACAAAGATTATCAAGAAAAGGAAGAGAGATACAATATGAAGAATGAGAATCAATGTATATTATGATATGTTCAATGAGTGAGTGATATTCACTCATATATGCAATTACATCCTATAATTAAGAAAATCGAAGAAGCAGTGAGTTGAAGTGAGATTGTTTTAGGAATGCATGCATAATAGTGATGGTCTAAAATTAGAAAGTCTAAAATAGAACTAGTCAGTTAACTCCCACTAAACTAGTGTGTCGAAAATAGAAATTTCTCCAACAACAACAACATATTTGACATATAAGATCTCCCCTTCATTGCATTTTTTCCTGGTCTTGTCCCATGTCATCCCTTTTAATGTATGTATATCCATATCCTCCATATAGGAAAATTCAGAGAGGTCTTCTTCAATATGCTCATCCTCGATCACTATGGCATTTTTCTCTTTTAAGTATGGATTAAACAATGCCTTGGAGTTTAACCTTAATTGTTTTGTGAGCCTGGTCTTTCTGTTGGGTTTTTTGTTCATTTCAGGGACCTGGCTCCCTTTTCTCTTTTGGCTCTATTTGGCCACAGGGGGATCCTTAATCAGGGTTTCTACTGACACAAATTATGCTACAACAATTTCAGGACTGGCTTGTTTTTTCCTCCTCTGTCTGCTTGTTTTTGAATTGGGAGTTATGTATTCCTACACAACAATAGGCATAGGCTTGTCTTCATAATGTTCAGGGGACAATTGGCCTGTTGGGCTGGCCTCTTCCTCTTTCTATATGATATAGTTCTTGACATATACCTTGTTACTTTCCCTTTCTATCTGCTTTCTTGTATAGGACCTCAATTTCCTTTGAGGGATCTCCTCCCTTGGTGGAGTGATGGATCTAGATTTATCTGAACGAGTCCTCTCTTTTTTAGGTGTGGTCATATTTTTAGCTCATTGGGTGGCTTTAGATGAACACCCATGTTCAAGAGAAGCCCTATCTTCTTGGTTAACCTCGTCCTTTTGTTCTTCTGGTTGTGGATCAACTTAATGTTCTTATTGTAACCCTAAATACACTAGAAAATACATCCAGGGCATTTCTATTTCGTTTAAATAAAAGAGAACCGATATTTTAACGAACCCCTGGTGATATAGGATTCTATGAGCAGATTCAGGGTAATTCTGGATTCTCTTAGACATTTTAGTTAGGCGCCTAAGAAAAGAAGGGGAGGTTTATTTCCTTGTCATCGTTTAAGTGCATGAGGAATCTAATGTGATAACAGTGAACGATTGAGAATCTACCATCTGACGTGATATACCTTTGAACTGCAGTGAGAATGCCTCTCCACTCTTCCTTAATCCGCAGGATTGAGATGCCCTGGATCCAATCAAGGTTTTGGTGTTCTTCCACTAGAAACTTATTACAGACTTCAACTGGAAATTTTCCTTTTTTAAACCATCTCTCACCACTGATTGGGAGAGCACACGCTCAAGCGATGAAGTGCTTTGTAATGTGAATGGTGGTGTCCCCGAGTTGAGTCTGAAACCCACCAAATTTTTGCGCGAAGATTAGGGCCATTCCTATGTGATGTTCGTTGAAGGCGCATATAAATTCAAACCATTCTCCTCTTATAAATATATCTCTTATTTATGGTACAACTTCGAACAGGTCGAGCCATGTTGGCTCTGTTTTTTTTTCAATTGCGAATGCTCTCGGGGTGACACCATCATGACTTAGTTTCTTATGTGGAGAATGTTGATCAAAATTATGTGTTGTTTCAAGTTTATTTACCAGTCGTAATGATATTACACACAACCCTGCAATAATAATAACTCGAGGCACACACATGCATGACATTAACACAAAATTTGTAATGATAGATGAACTAGTGGAAACACGCGCGATCTTGAGTGTACTGGTAGATGTAAACACATGCGAGGGGCCAACACACCATTACTTAAACTTTTAAATATTTTTAGAACGTTAAAACTCGTAAAATAACTCATGTTCTGTTGTTTGCAAGGATGGGGACATTCTTGCAATCAATATCTTTTTGCATCAATAGGCCTAAGTTATCCTTTTTACAATCTAGTAGTAACATAACCATAGTGATGTGACTCATTCAACTCAAATCATGACTTGTCTTGATCTTATAAAGAGCAAGGAATTGATAAAAAGCATATAGGAAGATGCAAACAAATTGAAATGACTCAACACACCATTGAAGAAAAACTAAGTAGAAACTAGGTTGACAGATGGATGAGATGATTGGAGGAATAAAAGGAAGAGGTGTAGACCTAAGATTTAACATTGGATCCAACTGGGGGGTAGCACCTCCCTGTGAGGTGCTAAGAACAAGAGAATGTGTGCCTTAGTTCTTTCATTTCTTCTATCCTACCACCAGTCACTTTACTCCCTTTACTAGCCTTGTTACCTGTCTTATTTCAACTAAAAATCAAATATGCAACTATACCCTAGTGCCTTTATTGGGTTATGGATTCTTTTATTCAAACTAAACTAGTGAATGAAATGGAAATAAAAATAGCTATGTACAGACTGAACCACCTCTGGTTCGTCAGGAAAAGTAATGCTTCAGGAAGCGCCCATTGACTGGGCCTCCAAAGATCTCAATGTCATCCATATTTTTCAATATAAATGTATTATTATCCAAAACTTTGGCTACCTTGAAGGGGACAAACCAAAGGTTATCGAACTTGCCATGCTTTGGTTTGTCTTCCCTCTTGGCATCCCACCTCAGAAACATATCATCGGTTTGAAAGGTAAAAAAAAAATTTTCCTATCAAAGGTTGCCTTAACCCTCCTCTAGTATGCCTCATTCTTCTCATTTAATGCTTCTCTCCTTTGTTGAACTTCAATAATTTGAAAAATTCTCCTCTGGATTTCATTGGGATCCTCCACTTCCTCCTGCAAAAATTTCAATACTGGTTGTCTTTCTATTTCTTCTTCTTTTTATCAACCTGGCTACTTGCTTTAGAGATTTCACTAGGCAAAGAAGGAGAAATGGAATGAGACCTAATGGGTGAAGAAGATGAAAGATCAACATGAGTTTGATGTGTCGATGGTGTGCTTACATCTGAAGCACTGGGAAGATTCGAGATCACTGGAGTAGGAAACAACCAAACTGGTAATCCGATCGTGAGTCCCGGAAGACTCAGTGTGGCAATGCACAGAGGACCAATGTTTCCAAAATAAGGAAAGGCGAAAGGTTCCCCAGGAAAAGGGGCTCCTCCGTTGGTATTTACTCCCAGGATTTGACACCATTGACACTGACTCGACCTAAGGTCCACTGAGGAAAACAAATAACACACACTACAAATCTAAGAAGAAAACAATCAAACAAGCCTTCCCAAAATGAAACCACTAGTTGATGATGAAATCCAACATCGCGAGATCAATATACGAAGGGGTTGGGATAGAGCGGGTGGATCAGTTACGTTGGCAACCTGATTAACGGGCTTATGCCTTGGTGCAAGTCATCACATGGGTGTACCTTCCAAGGAGCCCAAGTGAGTTTGACCAATGTCTGACCCAGGTACAACGAAGACTCCCCTTCACCGTCACCTTGTGCATCAACCCTACAGATATAGGACACTAAGGTTACCAACTCGCAGTCAACCTCCGAGCAGGTATAGTCAACAGTCGGGAAGGAACGTATGGGCAGGATAACAAGTCTGAAATTATTCAAGAGAACTGAAGACAAGTGGACCGAAATACTACTGATAACCCTGAATGGATTTGGAATTCACGAAGCTTTGAGACCAAATGAAACCAGTCACTTCTCAAGAAGAACCCCCAATATACGATCTTTTTTCTAAATGGGTTAAGCTTTGGAGTGGAAATCTTCGCTGCTCTCACGCATGCAACCTCATGTTTAACCCCTGTGTAAAAGGGGGACCCCGACTATACTTATACGAACAATTGTATTTATCACTCCCTAGCACAAGATTCTACGTTTGTCTGACGACCTTGGAAATTTATCCTCACAACCTATCCCAAATCCCTACACTTGCTAATGTAGGTTCGCTACCAGAAAATATAAAAGAATTTGATCAATTTTATAATAGTTTCAATTTAGGGCTATTGTTTACTCAAGGGTGAGAAAGTGAAACTAATGATGTTGTAGACTCGACTCCAAAAGAATGCAGAAAAATGAGATGCAAATATTTTTCTTCAATGAATCCTACATACAGGATGGAGAAGAGGTTCAACTTTCTTCAATAAAAACACCCAATTCCCAAATGAAATTTTCTAAATGCAACCTAGTTATCTACACTACCCAAAAGAAAGAATGCAACTATCTTCTTTGTTTGATTCTAATACATAAAGACAACAAATGCAAATCCTTTAACGCTCCATGACTTTCAATAAAAATGAAAGGGTCGAATGCAGACACAAAAGACACGAAGCAAAAAGGATTTCAAACAAAGCATGCACTCACAAGATAATGAGAACTAAATGAAGATAACTCACTCAATCAAGGACTCGACGATCGACAAGCATTCAAGGAATATAAGAAAGTTCAAAGAAGAATCCAAAAACTGATAAGAAGAAAGAGAAATCACTCCATTGTCTTCACAAAACGAGTAACATGACAGAGCAATCGAATCTAGGTTGTGGTAAGCATGAAGTCTCAAATCATTCAAAAAGGAAATATTTGAAAAGTAACTTAAGACCAACAAACCTTTGCAGACATTTTCAATCAGTCAAATAACTCGAAACTTCGCAAGATTCAAACCAAACCAAGAAAAACAAGGCGAATCAATCTCGCAGTTTGGAAAATGTTTCAAGCTCAAACAAGACAACAAAAGAAGTGATAAGAACCAAATCTTAAACCCAAACAAAGCCACAAGCCAAAGTACAGACTCTGAGCAAAAGACCTCCAACAAAGGGCTCAGAAAAACTTAGCAAAAAAGGGTAGAAATCACCAAAAAGGGGGATCAACACTCTTGTTTTCAAGGGTACACAACATTTTAGCGCTCTGATATACACTGTAGGGGAGCCTTGATTACAGATCGATGATCTGATATACACTCCAGGGGAGCACTGTCCTTCCCATAAATTCAGAACAGAGGCTTAAAACTCAGAAAAAATCACCCAAAATTCCCAGAATTTTGTGAAATTGTCAATGAATAGGGGAGAAAGGAAACATGCAATAAAAATGATATAAAAGTGGGAAAAACATGGAGAAAATCCAAGGAAATACAATTCAATGTCCTTCCCCAGAGGAGTCGCCAATTTTTGTTACAGAAAAATCTCCCTACGGATAGGTGGATCTTCCCTCAGATTCTAGACCCCTAATACCAAGATAGAAAGATGCAAATGGACACGAACATCTCTTTGAGATTTTCTTAACTAGCAAAAAATAGAGAGAGGGAGAAAGGGTGCGATGCACCTATTTCCTGTGTTTGTCCATGCTACTCCAATTTGAGCTTGATCTCCAAACTCGTTTGCACAACTTGATACCTGCAAACCATGGACATAAAAAAAACACAAGGAAACTCCTACTCTAGTATACTAGATTAAACAAATTCATCTACAGTAGACAAGCATATGTAAAGATACATAAACTAGAAGGAAATAGGCCAAGCATATATTAATTAGAACATTAAAAAGACACTTATAATATGTAGATGCAATTGCAGCAACTTCTCCAAGTCCTCTTCATCCAGCCCTTACACGATGCTCCCAAGATCATAATTTTGATATCCAAAATTTTTCTCCTCCAAGATCATAAGTTTGATACCTATAATCTGCCTCTCCTTCTCGATGGAAAGCCCTCATTATATAGGATTTGGAGGCTTAACCACCATGGAGAGGATCACTCATCAGATCCACTAAAATGGGATCTCCAAGATATTTAGGGAGAAAATACCTCTTAAGGATTTTAGGGAGGCAATATCTCTCAAGGATTTTAAGGAGGAAATATTTCAGCCATCCATGAGATCCTCAACCTCCCCTTAAAGATAGGAAACCAAATGTGAGGTGGATTCTCACACTAAATTAATTTCCTTTTCATGAATATTAATAATTAATTCATGTGCACATAGTATTTTGACCTTCATATAATATATTCATCCTCCACATTGACTAGGGATTGTGACATATGTTATTTCATGGTGTTGAGGTGTATGTGACACTTGTCAAGGTGCATATGATGCTTTTATGACACTTGCGACACTTAGAGCAAGGTACCTAGATGTGGAAATTTGATGTGTAAAAATTGGTAGGTTGCAAGGTTTTTTTTTTAAGTTAAGCAGGTCCCTTGCGTTATAATAGAGGAGTTGCCATCTTAAAAGAGTTTGAATGATGTTAAAGAAATGTAATTTTTCCTTGAAACCGATAGTACGGAAGTGATGATGTTCAAAAACACAGGTATTCCAACAGAGGATGAACACCTTAAGTAACCACTCACATAACCAGAACAAAGATCAACACACCGATGTTTTCATGTGGTAAAACCCTCACGGGGAAACATCCACGAACCCAACCAACGCGGCCACTTGGAGCAGTTTATTAATGCAAAAGAAAAAGATTACAGAGAGATTTTACAAGAGAGTTTCTCACAATCGATCATCAACAAATGAGCCTCCATTCTCTTTAAATAGAGATCATGGACCAATCGGTTGTTAAGCCATGGATCAATGGTCGTTAAGATCTAGGAGAATATGAACCATCAGATCACTCTTTGTTGGGAACATATCATGACCATTGGATTTCCTAACTACAAATGCATAGTAATGAATACTAAAGAAACATACTTTTACCTAATGACACATTAGACCAAGTAGATCTTAACTAACTCCTAAGTGTCTAAATATCCTAACATATGACACATGATATATATAAATATGGAATCATGTTGTATGAAAATGTTCAATGATTTAGAATCTAACTCATTTCATTCTTTGTATCCTGATTTATTTGGTGGCTTGGATGTACAGGAAAGCATACAAGTTTGTTTTGATTTGTTTCTTGCAGGGCCAAACTCAAACAAGGTACAACAATAAGTTGAAATGATGATTGTAGGTGAAGAAAAAGTAAACATGTCTATTGTGATCAATCATAGTAACCAATTATAAATCTACATTGAAGAAGAAGAATTATATGATGATACATCTGCAAAGATAAGTTCTCATGAAGTTGGCTCTTCTTACCAAAAAAAGGAATTGAGCTTGATGATTATCTTTTTCAAACATTTTTTGGATATAAGGGAGTAGGGAACAATCCAATGTGTGGTAAGGAATTATCTTGTAAAGTAATGGATTGTGATAAACCTTCGTGTGGGGTTGATTTTGAATGAGATATAATTAAAGCAATTCAACTACTCTCAGGAGCGAAGGAGATGGTTATTTAAGGTTTTCAATTTCTGTCCCCACATTTTGAAATGCATGAATATTTTATCTTTGATACTTTCTCGAATATTAATGACATCCAATCATGTAAATATGTTAATGATGAGGTATGTAACTTCTGCATGAACCTAATCCAATTTTACTATTACTCTCAGTATGTTTTTCATGATCCAATAGAAGCTTGGTTGGAATGTTCTTATTTCAAAAAATTTCCCATAATTGATTAGTTCCTCATTCAACATGTTGTGGATAGAAATTATGTGAAGAATTGATTCTTCCAATAATTCAATTAGTAGTAATTCAATCATTTACCTTAATATGATTTTTATACATGTTTGTGGGATTAAAGTTACTTGAATGGTTGCATTGGCTACACGATTTCACCTAGTTTGTGTTTTGTTAGAATATTGTATTGTAGGAGTACGAATAGTTTACTTAAGCTTGTTTTTCACTTTTTGTTTCTTTTGATCTTCATTTCATTTGTTTTAATTTAAATGAGATAATCCATCTTCAAAAAATCTCAAACAAATGTGGTGGCCTATGTAGGTTACTTATTTTTACTTTAAAAGGGCGGGCTAAAACTAGTTGAAATATCTTCCCACCAACTATATTCACAACTAGAGACAATTCAAGAATTAGTTTTGTAATTCTTTTTAAAAATATTCCTATGTTGAGTTGTGTGGTGAAGTGCAGGATCTACAAAAATAAGAAGACGGATTGACTGAAGATTTCCTATCAAAATTCATGTATATTTGTTATAGGTTTTCTTTAGTTGATAAACTTTTTCAAATCAAATTGTTTCATACATCTTAATTTTATTTCTTTTAAGTAATATCAGTTAGATAATGTTTAGATGATATCATGTTTCAATGCTAAATTTGAAGTTAGATGTGATTCACATGAGATTTCTAGTCCCATAGAAGATTTTCATCTTTCTCCACCTGCTTTTTCTCCTGATAAGCAGGTGATATCTTGCACATAAATTTTGAGCTCCAATCTTTTGGAGATCCCAGTGGAAAGACAAAACATGCCATTACTTCCTTGTAATGATAAGTAAAAACAAGTTCAAGGGATAGTCAAATCAAACTTATGTCATGCTCTATTAGAGGAGAAATAGGAGGAGAAGTAACCTCCACCTAAGAACAAAGAAAGATCTAACCTTCTTGGGAAATTGACTATTACTCTTAAGGAAAAGTGTATATCTTGTGATCAACATTATACTTAAGAACAATCGCTTTGTTTAAATACATAAAATGAAGAAGAATCTCTTGAACTTACACTTTTGGATCAGCTTATTGATTGTCTCATCTAGAGGTTTCTTGAAACTTTTTTACTCTGAAAATTTTGATGATATGCCTCCATGCTTTTTGACTACTTTTGAACATGAAATTGATATAAGTAATCCTTTGGTTCTAATATAGAAGAGCACGAGGTAAACATTATACAATTAACAAAAGGAGTTTCTTTAGATGCACATGATATTAAACATTTTACATCTTTCTTAGGAGAGAGTAGAGTTAATTTTAGAAGTTTGATGATGTTATTTTTCTCCCAAATCAAAGATTTTGAATGATTCATTAATAATTGATAATGAATTGGGAGAGGATATTTCTTTCGAGGAGACTCCTGGTAGAGAAGTTTTTCATTCTTAAATTTCCAGTAGCCATTATTTTTTATGTGTTTAATTTTTCTCGTGTACAAACAATTAGATATGATCCTTCTAGAATGTTGTCTCTATGATCAAATCTTTATGAGGAGCCAACTGTCAGTGAACTACACTTTGGGAATGAGAAGGAAGAGATGTTTTCCTTGGAGTCATTTCAATATCTTCCATATCAATCTTCTAAATGAAAAACTGTTATTTGTTTGGATACTTGTAAAAGTATATCATTTCAATATCCTTGCATCATCTTGGATGTGAAAGATGAAATGCCTTTTGGTTATCACGAATAGTTGTTTGACATTACAAATATTACTGATAATTTTTCTATGTGGACATATCATTTCGATATCATACAATTTGAGTATCAATATCTTTCACAGACTCCTGATCATTTGGAATATCAATTGCAAGATAATAAGGAACTTTTGTATTTACCCATGATCGTGCCAAATCCTTGTTATCTTACTTCAAAAACAAATGGCATTCTTAAATAATAAGGCATTTATTCAAGGTAGTGTTCTAAACACTTTCACTCCTAACTCACATCATGTAGGTTTCCTTCCCATGAACTCTTTTCAGTAATTCCATATTGTTAAAACTAAATACAATGATAGAATTGGAATTTGGTTGAAAAGGTTCCCGGTTAATTTTAAAAGGACCATATTACACATGTTGAATATAAATGTTTTAATTATTCCTAAATTTTGTTGTGTATTCCTTATTTGCGATAATCATGTGGTTGTAGGTTCAAAATTACTTGGATAAGCATTGGCGTGATCAAGATACTAAGAGGAAGATGAACCATCACCGGGATACATTCAGGGAAGATTATCCTTATCCTTCATATCTCTTGGTTCTTAATCGTCTTTCTCATAATAAAATTTACAAATATATATTTTCTGATCCTATTTTAGACTTTTGGTTATCAACTAGAAATTATAAGGATTTGGTTTTGAAATTTTCAGTGTAAGTTGTCTTTTGCAAAGATTGTGAAGCAGGAATCATTCAAGAGAACAAAATGAAAGAAAATTGATGTAACA
>JASDQU010013560.1:14282-25556 GCA_032191745.1 Picea mariana | reverse complement strand
GTTTCAATTTTATTTACAAAGATTGTCTTCGGTTTGTTATTTTTCTTTGTATCTCAATAAGAGGTCTTATCAATTGAACATATCATATTTTGGTTTACACATTTTTCATTGATATATTCTTTGACATGTCAGTATGTTTCGGGCCTAATTTTCATTTACATTTTATCTTGTTTTTTTTTTCTTTTTTTCTTTTGATTGTTTGATTTTACATTGCATTAGTTTAAATAGTTTATACATTGTTTTTGTTTTCGATTTGATTCTTTAATTTGAAAATTTAAGTTATTTTGTTTCCAAGTTTTAGTAAGGGGATATCCTTCAAGGTTGTATAAATGCAATCTTTACTTTGTTATTATTACAAATGGGTTTGTTTTATCTGAAAAAATTTACATCGGGCTTTAGATCTTTGGCATTGATTGGTGACTATGGAGGAACATGAAGACTTATTTTAAAATTGTGATGGTATTCTTTAAGAAGAGGGACAATTCTATATCTATCTTTTCTTTGAATCCTGCCCCTCATCCCATGTTGGACGCTTGGAACGACCCAAGTTCTAATCTCAAAGGTTTCCAAAAAAACCCTCAAACTATCGGCCCTCCTGGTAAACCAGAAGGCAACATTATGCACAATGCAGTCTCACCCGAGATAGCTTATAGGAGACTGAAATACTCAAATGTCTGCAATCAAGGAAGGGATTGGGACTGTATTATGTTTCTTATCCTCAATCATCAACATTATTATCCATTCATTTAAATCTAGTATCATTCATTGATCAACCTATGCATGTGTGTTGTTGTAAGCTAAATTAACCATTCATTCTTTAACTAATAAATAACATAACAACAAAACAACCATTCAGACACATTAACAAATTATATTTGTCGTGGTTCACTCCCATGGGGATACGTCCACAAAGATATGTCTCTTCTGCTCTTTTATACATCATTCTGCATAATTTGTTTTGCGTGCATTACATTCTTCAGACTTACAATCAAAGAGGAGGGTAAGTACCCTTCGTGAGGTGGACTAGATCACATGAGGCTCTGTAGTCTGTGACCTAATCCTCAAAATCCTACTCACTAGATCAATCGACTAATGACCTACTGACCAACCTCTATTAGACCTCCTAGGCCTTATTTATACTATTCTATTGGCTTATAGACATTACATTCATCTCAAAAACACTAACCCTAACATGGCTAGCATTGTCTACATGCGCGCCACGTTGCTTTTCCTCCATCTTTCGCATGTTGCTTTTCCTTCATCTTCTTCATGTTGCTTTTCCTTCATCTTCTGCATGTTGTTTTTCTGCCACATATGGCATGCGATCCAAAAATATGCTTCTCTTTCCCAAGATAGGCATGCGCCCAAAAATAGGCTTTTCTCTCCCAAAATAGCCATGTGCCCAAAACTAGGCTTCTCTCTCCCAAAATACGCGTGCGCCAACATGCCCCAACACTGAAATGTGGCTCGTACCAAGCCACTCAACCTTAGTTTACACTCTGGATGGCTAGATGCAACTCCTAGAACACCTTCGCCAATTTAGTGACTTTCTCTTTAACTTGTGTGTTCCGCTCTGCCAACTTTTCCTTACTCTATGATGTAATGTGCTCTGCCAACACTTCTTTGCATTCTGATTGTATTTGCTTTATCTTCCCATTCTCTTCTTGCAGTTTTTCTATCATCCCCTCTGCTTCCTGCTATAGTGGCTTCAGCTGAGCCTGTCTTGCTTGCTTGTCCTCCTATGCAGCCTTCAACTTTGCTTGTAGGTTCTTCATATCCCATGCGCACCTCATCCTCTCTAGGATGGCCATTGCCTTATGGTGCTGCTTTAATTCCTGAATGTATGTAGTTATATTCTCTTGCTTATGGTCCAGTTGTTGTATTTTATTGTCTTCTTCCATGCTACTCCACATTTGTTCATTATTATCATAGAATTATTCCACTGTCTTAGCTTCCTGCTCAATATTGTCAATGTGCATAATAGCCTCCTATTCTCTTTGATCTCTGACTTCTGGGGGTGTAGTAGGAGTCAATTTTTTCGTGAGCTCCGTGATATTCTGTTGGTATTTCTCCATGAGCTGCGCAATGCTATGGAACTTTCCTTCTGGTGTGTCTTTCGACTCCTATGCGCAGTCTGGGATGCTATTATAAACTTTTGTCAATCCCTTCTCTAACTTGTAGGCATGTCTCTTCTCCTCCTCCTCTTCCTCCTCCTTCTCCATGGTCAATTGATCACATGTAATTTGTAACATTTCTGCAACTTCCCTGCCAACTTCTGGGTTAGTAGCATCTACACGGGCTCTGGATTGGACTTCTTACATCACACTTGCTTGTAGTCTGTATAGTGCCTTTGTAGGTATATGTGCCATAACCAAATCAAGTTGGTGTATGTCCCCAACTGGTTTTTGTGTTGTCTCCTCATCAACTCTCGACATCTATTGTGTGATTGTGAAGGTGTCACTGCCCTTCACCACTATCTCAACTGTTTCTTCTTATTCCTTCTGCGCAGGCGTTTGTTGTGTCTTCTCTATCTGTTGCACTGCATAAATCTACAACCTTTGTAGAGTATCGTGGACTTCCACCAACTTAGCCATGATCTCCTCTCTTTGCACCTCTGTTGTTCATACAGCATCTTTTCCCTTGTTCTGGACTTTGTCTGCCACTAGCTTGACATCGTCCTCGGTAATTGTGAATACTGGAGGCTTCTTATGGTATTTCATTTTCTTTCATGTTTCCTCCTCTTGCATTGCAGTTCTCTTTGTCTGTGAGGGTTACACCCCAGTCTTATTTTTTTGTGCAACCTCCTCTTCGGGCTAAGAGGTTTCTCCATTCTTGTCATCTCACTTGACTTCTGTCCTTGACACTGTTTTTTTCTTCCAGGGATTTTTCATTGTTGCAGTGCTTCCTAACTCTTGAGCGCCCTCTGCAACCTTTCTGGTGTTGTTAGCTAGACTACTTGTATTTGTCGATGTGCCTACCTCTGCTTTCTCCTTGGGTTTGGCTTCTTTCTTTGTTGTTGGAACCTTCCACTGCACAGGCCAATCTTTGATAATCTAGTCGGCCTCTTCCCTTGATATGCAATACTGCATTTCCAACCACTTTTTCTTTGGGTCCCTTGTGGCCTGGATCCACATGTGATGTTTGGATACCTTAAACCTGGAAATCCCTTCGTTCTCCTGGACCACCTCAACAGGAATCCTCCACACATTTGTTGTTTTCTATTGCATGTCTTTCAGAAACATGGAAAACACTGTGTTGTTGGCTTGTTGATTCTTATTGTCCTTAGCTTGCGAGAGGGTTTAATATCTAGTTGAGTAGCACTTTCACTTCATTCTACAAACACTTAGAACTTTGGTTCCTACCAAACTACCAAAGATATGAGTATGAGGAGCCAAGAATAATGGAACTCAGTTCCATGATCCCGCACATCCCTCTAGTCAATCAAAAGATGATTTAACAGGTAGGGCATCACTCCTTTTGCGCACTGCGCAAATACTGCTATGACTCTTGTTGGGGTCTATTCCTTCCTGTACTTCCTCAATAATTTGCAAGCCATTAGCTTGTTGGCGAATCTCTTCACAGCATCGTTGACGTCTTTGATGACTATACCTCGGTTCCCCCTGTTTGTTCCAAACTGCACTTTCACTATCTCTGCAATTTCCTTTTCTCGCGCTTTATTCTCCAGGTATTCTTCGAGTTGTACGCCAATAATGGGCAACCCTGTAATCTTGGCAATCAAAGCAGCGTCACTGGGGACTGGCCTATCCATCCATAGGATACCTCCATGTACCTTGGCTAAGAGTTTCTTGACACACAGTCCCACATTCTTACAGTGCCCGAAATGAGGTATATCTAGCAGGTTCATGATACCTGAATTATACAGCCTTGTAATCCATTGCACGAGCTCCAAGATGGGTCTTCCTAGGGATCCTATCTCCTTAGTGTCTTCCAAATAATTTTCCTGTGCAAGGTCTAGAAACTTCACCATGTCTCGAACTTCATGATCGACATATCTAGCTTCGACACTTTCCCGAGCATATCTTCCACTATTACCATAGCGTCTGGGATGTACAGGAGTGTGATCTCAGCTACGTCCTATGCCTTTATTTTTTGTTCATCTGTTAGGTGGCTTTATGTCATTGTTTCTTTCATGTCTTCTTCCTCTCCTTCAATCTCTGGATGGTTTGGAATATCCTTGACCAACACCTCCTATGCGCCATGTCCCTGTTGTTCTCCCTTCATTCTCTCAGGTTCGGTAGGTTTTTCTTGGGTTTGCGCTGCCATTTGGTTTTTTGAAGCTCTAACCCATTTCGACTTGTGCATATGTCGATGTCTCCTCCTCTACCTTAGTCGATTTGATCGACTCTATCATCGAGGTTGTGATGTCTTCCAATTCTACAACATTTTTGGGCTCTGTCATTTTTTTTTTCCTTCTTCCGACCTGTCAAGTAACCCTAGCATATTGCCCTGGGGCGCCAACCTTCAGAGGTGTCATATTGTATGTTGAGTGATCAATTGCTATCTTCTTCACACAATTTCGCCTAGGTTTCCCCCTTCAACTCTTTGTTTGCTCAAAAATTGCTAAGTGTCAAACTTGCCCATGGTTTTCCATCTTTATAGACCCGATCATTAATGTTATGTTGTATTTTTCACTTTTTTCGGTCATTTGTGCGGTGTCCAATTTTCCCTGTGCACAGTCTTCCAAATTTTGTCGCACCATTTGCTGCGAGATGTCATTCCTGAATCACTTCTTCCTCCTAATTACTTAGTTTTGGATTTTTCTTTGTTTTTTTTTTTTTATCTTCCTTTTTCTTCTTTTTCTTCTTTTTCTACTTTTTATGTATTTTCAAAAGTTTTATTTCCTAATTTCTACTATAGTACACTATACACATGGCTTCCTTACTGCACTGCAACTACTAAGAGTTAGTAGGTCGACTGTCCCTATACAATTTCAGTCGACTACCATTCACCATTCCTTGCATTTGTGTTCATGTCAAGTCCTTTAGCTACACATATCCTCCATCTGTGACATACTTCACTTCATATGGCCCTAGCCAATGCATTATGAACTTACCGGGATGTTGCAAAAAAAAATTGTCTTGGAGGAGAACTAGATCTCCCTCCTTAAATCTCTTCTTCTTAATGTGTCTGAGATGCCAGGATTTGTCCCTTGCTTTCTACACCTCTTGGTGGAATCCTACTAAAATCATGTATTCTTCAAGTTCCCTAAGTTGACTTAACCTTTCTTGTATTGTGCCTCTTTCTCTCATATTTGTGATTACGGTAACGCGCAGACTGGGTACCAAAAATTCTAATGTCACCATTGCTTCTTGTCCATACACCAATCTGAATGGTGTTTTTCATGTAAACTTCTTGCATGTAGTCATGTATGCCCATAATACTATTGGTATTTTTAAATCCCAATCATCTTTGTTCACATTACAAATATTTGTCAAGGAATTCTCCAAAATCTTGTTGAAATCTTCTATTGTCCCATTTGTGTGAGGATGATATGGTGTACTCTTCTGGTGGTAGACCTCAAACTCTTCAGTCACAGCATGGATTGTAGTATTAATAAAATAGTTTCCTTGGTCACTCATCAAAGTCCTGGGACATCCAAATCTTGTAATCACCTGCTCAAATAAGAAGTGAGTTTATGTCTCTGCACTACAATCCTTGACTGGTGTCACTTATGCCCATCGGTTTAAATATTTTGTCACAGTAATCATGTATCTTGCACTTGACCTTCTTGTTGGGGGATTAATAGGTCCAACAAAATATATTTCCCACTTGTCAAATACATGAAGAGTTACTTAGGGTCTTAGGGGTATCTCATCCCTCCTGTTGGGTTTTCCAGCTCTCTGACATACATCATAGTTCTGGCAATATTCTTTTGCATCTTTATGAACTGTTGGCCACCATAAACCTGTGTGCAATACCTTTTGCGTAGTAGCTTTCCCTGCATAGTGTCCTCCAGCTATACCTTCATGAGCTTCTGCTATAACCATGGGTCGTTCATGCTCCATCACACACCTTCTCAAAATGTTGCCTGCTCCCAGCTTGTATAAATGACCTGCAATTAATTGATAGTTTGTAGCTCTGACTACCAGGTTTTTCTTCTGCACATTACTAAACTCCTTTGGTCCAACTCTTGTGCTCAAGAACTCAATGATATCAACAAATTACTCATCATCTATCTGAACTTAAAATAATTGTGCATCAGGGAAGTTGTCTTCTAAGTTAGTAGGTTCTTCTCCATTGGTTATCCTTGATAAGTGATCTGGTCCAACATTCAGTTTCCCTAGTTCAAATTTTACTTCAAAATCAAATTCATGGAACAATAATAGCCATCTACAGATCCTCCCCCCCCCAACAATGGCTTGTTAACTAGATACTTGAGGGAAGAACAATCTGTTTTAAAGTGCTTTCCCAATAAGTAGTTTCTGAATTTCTGCAGTGCATACACCATGGCTAGACCTTCTCTTTTTGTTGTGTTGTAATTATGCTTTGATTCTAATAACTTCCTGCTTTCAAAGTCTATAAGATGATTTAAGTCACCTGCTCCTAGCTACGTTAAAATTGCTCCAAGTGCTATTGTTGATGCATCTACATGCACATGAAATGTTTTTCCCAATCAGGAAACACAAAAATAGGTGTTGTCAGCATATTCTCCTTCAAAGTATCCAATCCCTCCTGAAAATCCTTGTTCCATTGAAATTTGGTGTCCTTCTTCAACAACTTTTCCATCGGCACGATAATCTTTGCATACCCCTTGATAAACTTCATGTAGTACCATGTATGTCCAAGTGTGGCTCTCAACTAGCGCAATGACTTCGGTGGTGGTAAGTTCACAATTAAAACAATCTTAGCAGGGTCGACCAGTAACCCTTGTCTTCATACCACATTTCCTAACAGTATCCCAAAAGGTCTACTCAAAATACATTTCTTGATGTTTAATGAGATCTGACATTGCCTGCGTCTGTCCAACATTAGTCTTAAGACTTCTACATGATCCTTCAAAAGACTAAAAACAGTCCAGTCATCCAGATATACTTCTAAAAATTTATGTATGAAATCTTTAAAATCTTCTATGACCACCCTTGAAAACATAGTTGGTGTATTCTTCAATCCCAGAGGCATAATTGTATACTGATAAGATCCCCATTTTGTAGAAAATGTGGTCTTATGCCTATCCTCTGGAGCTATTTTAATATGATGATAACCTGCCAATCCATCTGTGAATGAAAATGCTTCCTAGCCTCCCACATTATCTAAGACCTCATCTGTAAAAGGGGTGGGGAAAGGATCATGTAAGCAAGCATCATTCAATTTTCTTAGATCGACACAAATTCTTATTCCCCCTTGTTTATTTTCCTGGACTACCATGGGACTGATCCATTCGGATTCTTCCACTGGCTCTAAGATACCAGCTTCTAGCATCCATTCAAGTTTTGCTTTCACTTTTTCCTTATACACTGGATTCAACCTGTAAAGTCTTTGTCTAACAGGTTTAGCATCTAGTTTTAGGGGTATCTTCATTTCACCCAGTTCACCTGTTATTCCTTTCATCTCCGTAAAGGTTGTTGGAAACAAGTCGTTGTATTCGCATAATAATTCTATTATCCTTTCTAGTGTCTTCTCATCCCAGTAGTCTTCAGTGCTGGCCATTTAAGGGTTTTATTTTGTCCCAGTGTTGACTTTCTTGACCGTAATTGGTGCAGTAAATGCCTCTGACTCCAGAGATGGACCTTCCACCTCTCTCTCACCTTCAATATTTATTATCTAGATGTTACGCAAATCATCTTCATCTGGTGCTTCCTCTGCAACTAGGGATGATTTCAAGGATGGAAATTTATTTTTAAATGTAGAAACCTTGGCGAATCTTACTAATCCTTCATATGCCAACTATAAATCCTTGGCGATATTTTTGTAAAAGTATTCAAATTTCTAAGGATTTTATATAGTTTGTATAAAATTTTGGAGATTTTAAGGTAAAATAATTTTATCATATAGAATTCAAGCGAATCATTTTTAGAATAACGAATCGTTTTTTGGGAAAAGCCATGGAAAATTAGCCCATGAGTGAAATTTAGCCCCTAAAATCATCCCTGTCTGCAACATGATAACATGAGAGTAAGTCTTTGACTATCTGTCTGTTCTGTTGTTGATATTTTGGTATAATTTCCATCTCAGGTTCCTCAAAAAATATCATTCCATGTATCAGCTTGAAGGCTGAATCGATATTAGAGTTCTCTTGCTCAAATCAGAAGGTTACCACAAAATTTTGTTGTAATATTATCCATTCTGTAGTTCCTCTGCGTATTTACTGGTATATGTACAAGTTCCCTAGGATCCCTTCCAATGTATGAATAAAGTAATGAGGTCAGTCTTATGGTGGTGTCAACCTCCATTGTGTTCTGCATTTCTCTATGTGCTCAGTTGGCCTCCCTTGTCCATCATATTTCTGCAATGTGTTGCTCCCCTGTTCTGCACCAAATCTAATGCGTAGTAACCTTTTACATTGATATTGGTCTTGAATCATTTCCTTGTGTGCATCCCACCATCTTTCAAGTGGTGCCTTGAGTGCAAAACTTCTTATTTTCCAAAACTTCTTCCTCATAATTTGTCGAGAATTCTTCTAAGTCATTCAAACCATGAAAATTGGGGGGTTCCCTGACCTCTGTACCGACCCACCTTATTGCGTACTCTATTCTTGCACACCTCCTTGTGAAGACTTCATGTAGTCTCTACTACCAGTTTTCCATATTTGTCTCGGAGTCTAAGGCACACGATGTAATGCTTCTCTTGTATTTGATATTATTTCACTTGATTTGAAGGGATGATTTGATGGTTTTCCTTTCTTGGTTGTTTGGTTTTTCATGCTTCTTATCATCGATTATTTTTAGTTTATCTTTCATGGGATGATGATTTGGTAATGTAATATTGTTGGAACAAAATCATTAGTGAAATTGCATCCATGTTTCTAACTTAATGATTATGATTTTGGTGATGGGATTGTTGCATCACGTGAACTTATTGTTTCGTCGCGTTTTTCTCACATGAATAATGATTGTGTCGTTTGAGTCTTTTTACTCTCTCATCATTCAACCTTGTTTCTATGCTCATCTAAACTTATTCAAATGGTTCCATGTCTTGTTTGCTTAAATTCAAGTTATCATGATGTTTTGACACTTTCGTCAAGATTTGGTCTTTGATGCATAAATGAGTTAATTGAACATTTTGGTGGATTCAAATAATTCAATTAAAAGTCAAATTTCAAGAAATTTAATCTGTACCTTAAAAGATTACATGTTAAGGGATGGAAACGAGTTGTCGGTTTTGAATTTGCATAATACATTATTTTTAACGAGCCTTGAACTTTTGTTTAAAAATTATGCATTTTTAATAAATTTATACTCTTTGGAAAAATGAAATCATCTCAATTAAGGATTTATTATATGCATTCATTCAAGGCCTTAAAAGAATACATATCAAACAATGGAAATGAGCAGAGAGATTTTAGTTTCAACGATGCATTAAGTTTTACAAGTCTTAAACTTTTGTTTTAAAATTTTTCCTTTTACGCAATTTTATACTTTTTGGCAATTGAAAAATAAATTTATTTAAGGCTTACTAATATGCATTTCATTTTTGTGTCTTAAAAGAATATAGTCAAAACATGTCAAACTTTTATAGTAAAATCATGAATGTGGGTGTCTATTTTCCTTGTTTTTTGAGAAAATAAAATATATTTTCAAAAGTTTTTCAATTTCCGGAAAACAAAAGTTTTTTTTTTCATTTAGAATTTGAATTTACAGTAAAAACAAAACTTGTCATGAATTTTGTTAACTTTCTGTTGATTATTTTTCGAAATTTTTTTAATTGACAATTGATATGTCAATTTAGCGATTGTTTGATAGTATGTTCCTTAAAAATGAATGGAATGATAATAAGTTATGTTTTCGATGTGAATGTACTCATTATTAAACTTTTGCTTATGAAAAATGAAATATGTTGCAACAATCTAAACATATTCTATTAAAGTGTGACTATAGTTTTAAATTTAACGGATGAATATTATAATTACTACAACTTTTTGAACGTTTAATGTGACACCATGTATCTACCTTAATTTTTATTTAAAAGTAAAAGCTAAAAATACCCTTTTGCAGAGGAAAGTGAACGATTCTGTAATATAAATTTTCCATAATTTTCCACTCTGTATTATTGCAGATATTGATATTGCATTTTACTAAATCATTATGTCATCTAAAAATAATATGTAAACAATTTTTATAAAATTAATTAAAATTACTAAAAAACAACTAAATTGAATACAAATTGTATCAATTGAAAGTAGATTCAATTCTAAAAATGTTGGTATTAGTTCTGAAACCAAATTCACAGTATTTTAAGGAGTTTTATCCTTCCAAAGTTGGGCTAAGCTAAAGAGAAGTCACATTTTTTTCTGAAAAGTGTCATAGTTGCGGGTTCTCAGCGGAACTAATAGTTCAGCCGAAAGTTAGTTTTAACGGAAAAAACTAACTTTCGGCCGAAAACATCTTTTTGGTTGAAAAATTGAAAATCAGACATCTCTGAGCTAGAAAAAAAAAATAGGAAGACACAACGATTTGGCGCGGAAATATGTAAATACTTTCGGCTAAAATGCTATTAACACATTTGTGCAACAAACTCACTCTACATTTTCTCTATTTTTGCCTTTTTGGGGCAACATTTCACTATTTTTCACAGCTAAAGACACGCCACTAGCATTAAGGATTCCCACTAAAATACATGTTGTGGTTTGTGTGCAATACTTGATCGTTAAGCTCAAATATGTCAAACAAAGAATGTTGAAATAACATAAACCACTAAGATATTATCTTTTCTCTTTAAAGATTAATAGTTGATCATTAAGCTCAAAGATGTCAAACAAAGAATGTTGAAATAACATCAACCACTAAGGTATTCTCTTTTCTCTTTAAAGATTTTCATGATAGCATTTGATTTGATATCCGAAGATTTTCATCACCTTTACAATTGTACAAACTTCATTATTTTTCGATAGAATGATTGATTATAATGCTAATCTCCACTGATAAGATTGGGATCAGTTTTCACATTTTGGGTGACCTAGTTTGGATAGAATGATTGGGTGATTGATTAGTTTTTTATTGCATGTTATGTTGAAGGTACTTATTCCATCCTCTTATGAGTTTGGTTAAGTTTTATATCTTAAACAACAAAATAGTTTTGAAAATATTAGTGCTATTA
>JASDQU010013559.1:204208-230768 GCA_032191745.1 Picea mariana | reverse complement strand
GTCGCAATGTTACACAAATAACATGTCATCGTAATGTGACAAACAATGTCATGTCATCACAATGTGATGAACATAGCCTTGTCATCGATATAAATGTTCTTTCCTCGTAATGTGATGAACATACAACATTTATGTTCATCACATATCCATATGACATATGATGAACATATGACATTTATATTCATCACATAGCCAATTTTTACTTAAATGTCGTGTCATCAAAATGTTATGAACATAGCCCCATCATCACAATATCCCCATTGTCAACAATATGTGACAAATAATATGTTGTCATCGCAATGTGGTGAAAATGTCTTGTTATCATAATGTGAAAGAAATATTGTGTCTTCGCAATCTAACGAACATAGCCCCTTCATCACAATGTGAGGAAAATAACCATATTGTTGCAATGTGATGCAAATATCCTATCATCATAATGTGACAAATAATTCCAAATGTTGCTATGTGAATGTCATCCATAGTCTTGGTCAACCATTGACATGGAAATCTATGGTCACTTATGGATGAAAATTGTTAAACATGGTTAACCATTGTCAACCATGGTCAACCACAGTCAACAAAGGTCAACCATAATGAAGGTCTACGAAAGCTAACCATGGTGAAGGTTTATGGAAGTTAACCATAGTCATCGTCAACCATAATTAACCATGATCATGGAAATCCAAGGTCAACCACAATTAACCATGGTCATGCTCAACCATAATTATCCATGGTCATGGTCAAGCAAGGTCATGATCAACCATAATTAACCATGTCAAACATAGTCAACCTTTTCTTTTGAAAGTCAACCACGGTCTACCAAAGTTAACCATGCTCATGGTCATTATCATGGTCAACCATGAGAAACTATGGTCAAGGTCAACCATAGTGAATCATGATCATTCTTAATTAATCTATTAATCTATTATTATTTCTATAATGTATTATTAATCTATTACTTTATTGGTGTATTATACTTTAGTAATGTATTAATTAATACTTTAATTTATACGTTAAATTAATTTATTAAAATTTTAATAATGTATTAATATTTTATTAACATAATGTTTTATAATTGTATTTATACTTTATTAGTGTTTTAATGTATAGATACTTTGGTAATGTATTAGTTAATAATGTGTTAATGTATTAATTAATTAACACATTGCTATATGCATTAATACATTAGTGTATCAATATTTTATTGATGTTTTAATGTACTAATACTTTAGTCATGTTTTTTTTAATACATGCATTAAATGTACTTTTTATGAATTATTACTATAATAATTTATTACTTTATTGGTGTATTAATTATTTAGCAATGTATTAATTAATTAATATACATTATATTATTAATGTATCATGTATTTAATAGGTTGCATTATACATTAATGTATATTAATATATTAATTTATACAACATTAATGTAATAATTTATTACTACCTTATTAATGCATTATTAATTGTATTAAATTATTAAGTATTAATATTTTATCAATGTTTTAATAATTGAAAATGTATTAATGTATTAATTCTTTAAATTAACACATTACAATATGTGTTAATGTATTAATGTCATTCATAATCATGAACATAAGAAACCATTGTAACATTTATTCAATCATAGTCATTTCGAGTTAATGTATTAATACCTTAATAATGTACTATTAATGTGTTATTACTTTAATGTTGTATTTAATAATGTATTATTACTTTAATAATTTATTATTAGTTTATTAGTGTAGTATTGTATTAATACATTAGCAATGTATTAATTAATTAATACATTACATTAATAAAAACACCAATTTCCATTTTTTCTAAGAACAATTCTATCAAATTCCATAGAATAAAATTAATTTACATTAAAAATCACTAAAATTTTATAGAAGCTATATAAAATTTTTAGAAAGTTGAATATTTTTATAAAACTATCACCAAGCATTTTAAGTTTTGAATATTAAGGACTAGCAAGATTAGCCCATGTTTCTACATTTTGATATTAATTTACATCCTTAAAATTATCCTTGTTGGTCATGGTGAATCTTGGTCATCTATGGACAACAATTGTGAAACATGGTTGACCATTATCAACTGTGGTCAACCACACTCAACCATGGTCATGGTCAACCAATGTCAACCATAGTGAAGGTGCATAGAGAAGGTCAATGTAACAACCCCATTGTTATGACTACAAGCGAAGTAGAAGTCCAATTATTATTATTATTATTATTTTTTATTGGTTGTAAGTAGGTAGGTAACAATGACAACCATTGAACCACCCCACTTACGATAGACCCCACACAAGTGCATCAGGAAATAGACAACAAAAACTCAGTAGACTAGCACATCAAGCAAATGGGTAGAACCTATGAAATTCAAGGGTAGATAAAATTGGCTACTTGCCCAACATAATCAAGACAATGCCTACTAGATAAAGGACAACATCCACCACCTGATGCCACGACTTTGATGACCAGTAAAAGAAACCTATAAGGCTCGCCACTAGTGCATTCAGTCGTTATAGAATCAAGTACCAACTCCAATTATAACAACCACTTCACCATACATGGGAAGCCCATGAACCAGACAGGTTTCGTACACATCTCTATCAACACGTGCATTGATCCCATCCTAAGGAATCTAAACTCAACTGTCATACCTAAAACGAATACAGAGATTATAACTGCCAATCAAAAATACTATACTTCGACACCAGGTAACTACATATCGTACTTTTTCATTGTGCAAGGTTAAAATTATGAGAGCCACAAGCCAACTCCAACAACATGTGAAACATTATAATGGGTGCGTGCAAGGTCTACATTCAATAACGGTGGAAGCAATAAATTAAAGTAAGGGAAGTGATCACCTAACATCACACAAGGAGGCAAAATGAATCCTCAAAAGGCAACGATCTTTCTTCAATAATTCAAAGTTGTAGAAAGGTTCAAACATGACCTTCGGTATGAAGAGAATTAACTAGAGACTTGACTCTCTCTTAACCAGGCTGTCAGTAATTTAACGTTGCAAAAGATACGAGGGATCCTTAGCCACCGTGAAGTCAAGATAACCACTACAATACAACCATAACAACTTCTACCACTCTAAGAAAATTTATCCCTTAGAATGAAACCTATAACGTGATATACCTTACGATAATTCCCATTGATATATATGGTCTTGTATCAGACATCGAGCTTACCCACAACATACAATGCAAAACAAGGACATCCCTTTAAAATCTCTTGCACATACCCGAAACTTGACATTATGAAGCTGCTGAAAGTAAAAATTATAGAAACTGTTGTAATATACCATTAAGACTGCTTTAATGAACATTAATAACTACTAAAATAGCATTTAACAACTAAGGAACAATCATACTTGATTAAAGAAACTTTTATGATAAACAACTAAAGAACTACCTTAATAACATTTAAAGAACTGTTGTACCAACAAGTCTAACTATAGAACGTTTCCTGACATGTAAACAAATTTTCTATCAGTAATTCAATGACACAAATGGATTTCTAAAATTTTCAATGCCACCATTGCATAGTCAATGCATGATTGACTAAGACTCAATAGTTAATTCATGACAGCCCACTAGATAACTTCTATGTACAATACCGATTCTACCATTTGGTGAAGCTATAAAGTCGTTTCCTACCATAGGTAAGTGTCTAGCACTGATAAAGGGAACGATATATGAAATTGGGTAATTCGTTGTCCAAGGAATATCGCGAAGTAAATCGAGGTCACTACTATAGTCATACAACAATGCAGACCATCATTAATTGTCGTCCCTTAATGTTAGAAGGAATTGTTGTCTAAAGACGATATGGATACGCTCTTGTTCAAAAAGAAATAAAAATAATTCGAACTGTATATATATCAATGTCTTGCAACGTGCAATTAAATCTGAGATTGTCAAGTTAATATGAAATTCACTTATTTGTCATGCAACCAGGAAATAAATGGGAGATCGTTGGGTTAAATTGCTATTCACTCGCTGTCACCTTAATTCGCTGCCCTAATATTTCCACTGTTATGAAACCAACATTTATGTCCTTTAATAACCTAAGTAAAAAAAATGACACTTATGTACCATAAAAATTTGTCGTGAAAGGTCGTCCACTGTCAACATCATTTACAAAAAATAGGTATAAAATGCTATCAATGATATTGCTAGATAATTCCCTGTGGGAAAGGCAGTACACTGGCAACTCAGTAAATCACCTAGTAGTTAAACGCATACATTAGTCAATTCCATGGTGTAAATGTGCACTGTAAATCACATACGACATTGATGCAAATACCAAAAATTTGTTGTTCTAAAAGATAGTTTAACTCACAGTTGAGGTAGGTGTGAAATCGCTGGGTGAAGTTTGCCAGTGAAGGAAATAAAATTGTAGGGAAAACATGAAGGTTATTCATCAATATAGACATAGGTAAGACACAGAAGTTGTTAAGAACAAATATCAAATGCAGCCACCAATGCTGCTGCCCATTAACACCAGAAATGTAAAGTGATCATACACAGTGAAAATGCCATGAAGGACAATTTGGAGATTGGGTAGAACGCCCCAAAAATGAACTGAAAGCTGGAATGTTTTTTTTTCATTGAGAAGAGCCATGGTAATAAAAGTGAAAACTTTCAACCAATATACAGTAAATGAAAATGTGACCATACACATCAAAGGAACACAGATTACAATCGCCATCCAAGTATTGAATCACTCAGGGAATTTGCAGACCAAAAGCGTAAAAAAAAATGTAGTACATTCGAGCCAGGTAAATTGCTAAGGGTTTACATCGCCATCAAATGCAGTTGCCAATGAACATTCAAATGTTGACATTCAAGTGGAAATGGAGGCGCATTCCAAAAATAAAAAGAACCATAGTCATTAAAATCGCAGAGAAAGAAAAAGAACATTCCACAGAGGCATTCAATTGCAAGAAGGAGAAAGACAACACACTTCCAAGGACAACAACAGAGGTAGATGACAGATGGGTTCTTCCTTCACTTCACCATCCTCACACAGAAAAACAGGGCATTGAGATCCATATGTCTTTTAACACTAAGGCGACGACCATAGATCAGGCTCCTAGCCGACTGCTCAGGCGAGGACTAGTGAGCTAGGGATGAAGGAAAACAACACAATGGTCTCAATCAAAACACCACAAGTGGTTAGGATATGTGGGGAAATGAATGTCATGGGAAACCAATCAGTCAATCAGCTAGGCCATAAAAATTTTAGTCATGAATCTAAACCACCACTCTACCTACCCAAAATAAACATGTGGATCCAAATCATAAATCCTACAACAATCTACCATACAAATGAAGAAAGTGTATCATTTCCTAATCGCCTACTCTCAGTGGATGTCCCGCATACTCCATGGAACTCCCACTTTTCGATCGATGATACTTCACTGGTACCTCCCAGATAAATGCTAGGGGTACTTTTCATCCCCCTTAGGCCCCTGAGCTGCAAAGGGGCCACACACTCACTATCCAGAGATTTCGCCTAGCTCCCATCTTGCCTCAAAAGGCCGACCTACCACTCCTCATCGAGATGGGTATCCCAACTCCCACAAGTTAAATCAATCAAGTAGATATTTCTGCAGCGTAATGTTATGCAAACAGAAAAAGATCCATCATCCTTCTCCTTCCTTCAATATATAGTGTTTTGAACTTCCTTTCTTTCCTAAAATCTCATTTAATTAAAGTTTTAAAGATAATTTTCTAAAAATTTCTCTCTGTACAAGTGTCCCCCATCCCCTACATTCCCCCATAAATTAATTCCCTTAATTAATTAATTATCTTTATTTCCCTCACCCACCTAGAGTTACTCCTAGAATCACTCCTAGGTGTCCCCAAATTCTCTTAAAGGTTTTAATGGCTTTCCCTATTATTAAAATGTTAGTTCAGTTTAAATTAGAAATCTCTTACATGGTAGATACCTTTTCTAAGTTTGACTTTCCACTTTTTCCCTTATGTTCCCCCTTTTTCCCTTTTTATGTTTACCTCTTTTCCTACTTTCCTAAATTTTTAGATTTTTCCCTCTTTCACCATTTTAATTAGAACTCAAAAAGGCAGGTGTGGAAATTAACCCTTTTTCCCTTTTCTCATTTAATTAGTATATTTTAAATTATCAAAAATAATAAAACAATTAAATCGCCCCTTTTTTTAAAAATTTTATTCCAACATATTTTTATTTTTTTTGAATAAATTAAATTTCTTACTCCCTCCATGTTACAGGATTTAACGAAGATCATACTCTTTATTTATTTTGTTTTTAATTTTATTGTATATATATATATATATAGATATCAATTTTTTTTTTTAATAAAAAGGATAAAATTTTTGCCACTAGCATGATTTAGACCTAGACCGTAATTTTCGTGAAGGGTGACATTTAATTACTGAAAATGTTTTTTTTTTTTTTTTTAATCTTATCACATTGTTCATCCTAAGGTTGTCTAGGTTCATTCATCTATCATCAACACTGCGACATTCCCTTCAGGACACAATAGGTTCTCCAAAGGTGCCACTAGACCTAATCTGTTTCCCTTGCACGACGTGCCCTTCAGGACACACTACATGCTCGGAGGGTGCCACTCTCCCTAATTTGTTTCCCTTGCACAACGTGCCCTTCAGGATGCACTAAATTCTCCAAGGGTGCCACTCGCCCTAATCTATTCCCCTTGCATGACGTGCCCTTTAGGATGCACTACATGCTCCAAGGGTGCCACTCGCCTTTTGAATAACTTGGTAGATATCAAAAGTCCTTGGAGTAAAAAATCTGCCAGGTGAACTTGTGGGAGACTAAGGGCCTATAAGGAATAATTCCCCTGCCTTGTTGTGCACCCCTTAGAATCATCATGAGCGACTGTTTCAGTCTTCCCTCATGGCATCGTGGGTCCTCTCAAACTAGGTAAACATTAACCTATAGTTCGAGCCACGACGAGAGTGCTAGTAGGCTGTGGGAGGGCTGCTATCCACACCTCTCCCTCAACATATCTGGTAGTCATGCATGACCCCTTTACTTCACATGTGAGTCTGTTCGGCAAGCTATTATTAGCCTGCATCATCAATGAATCATGTCAGAATATATACATATCATATCATCTAATCAGATGCACAAATATCATAGTAAAACAATAAAACTCCAATGGTACACTCCCTGACTCGATCCAGAGTGCAAGGGGTTCCATCAATGCCTCTGCATCCTCGAGGTCAAAAATCTTGCACACTCAGTAAAACTGAGTCAATAACACCTGTCTATGTCAATGCAGTTAAACCACATGTCATTAACCCATAACACCTCATAATCAAAATCAAAAGTTTTAATAGCATAATAATCAATATCACTTGCGAGAAACTGTCCTCAAAGAATAAGTTCACTCAGTGCGCGAAAGCCATATTTTACATACACCCCCTCTTGGTCTAAACATCGTCCCGAAGTGTCACAATATATATGCCGAAATAAAATGTATCACAATATCATATGTCTATCTATCAAACAAAAATGGAAACTATTGGCACATATCATATGTGTCCTTCGAGGTCGTCGAGTGCAGACTATAATTGTCCCACTGGACCTTGACCTTATCTATCATTCGACGTCGTAGTTGTCGAATGAAATGATCCAAGATGTAGATCATCTCAGCTGTGAGAACCCCCTCGTCTGATACCTACAAGGAACTCATGTCAATAACATGCATAGGATCACTAATATAATGTCTTAGAACAGATACATGAAAAACATCGTGCATATGCCTCAAAGAATTAGGCAAGGTTAGTCGATAGGCCACGGGCCCCTTTCTCTCCACAATCTCAAAAGGGCCCATGAAACTAGGAGAGAGTTTAGCTCCCTTCCCAAACTTGATCAAACTCTTATGCAGCTTAACCCACAAGAAGACTTGATCGTCAACCTCGTAACTACGGTCGACACGGTGCGCATCGGCATAAGTCTTATGTCGATCATGTGCTTCTTTAATTATTTTTCTTATTGTTTGCATATGCTCTTCCATTTCTTGGATCGCTTCTGGTCCCACCAGGACCCTATCCTCAAGCCGATCCCAACTCAAAGGCGTTCGGCATGGTCTCCCATAAAGAAAATCAAAAGGCGCCATCTTAATGGTGCTCTGGTAACTGTTGTTGTAAGTGAACTCCACCAGTGGAAAGAATTCTTCCCAATGCTTTTGTTGGTCCATCACATACATGCGCAACATGTCCTCCAAGGGCTGGTTCATTCGTTCAGTCTGCCCATCAGTCTTCGGGTGATACGTAGTACTAAAGTTAATTTGGGTTCCCAAGGCCTCTTGGAAACTCGTCCAAAATCGTCTAGTAAATACCGATCCTTGATCAGATACAATGCTCTTAGGAATGCCATGCAGCCTCACAATCTCACTGATGAAAAATCTAGCTATGTCAGGTGCCTAGTACGTCATACTCATAGGAATAAAGTGAGCACTATTTTTCAGAGTGTCTACTAATACGAAAATCAATTCATGTCTCCTTGCCATCAGTGGCAATCCAACAATAAAATCCATCAAAATAACCTCCCATTTCGATTCCAGAATATCTTGCGGTTGTAGTAATCCTGCTAGGTGTCTATGTTCCACCTTTACCTGATGACATTCTAGACATATAGCCACATAGTTGACTATGTCCGCCTCCATTCCCCTCTAGACGAATAAGGGTTTAAGGTATGACATTATCTTCTTGACTCCCGAGTGAGCCATGTAAACTTCTCTATGAGCCTCGCTCAGGATCAACATCCTCAACTCATCATTCGGTGGTACGTAGATCCAATTTTTAAACCTCAATAAACCATCGCTATCAAATGAAAATCCTTCAAATCATGGTACCATAATTGTTTTTTGTCCGATAAAACCCTCGACCCCTTTGTACGAGTCATCGTCACGCTGTAAAGTTAGAATCTTTTCACATAGATTCATCTGAAGAGGCAGCACAGAAAATATGTGCAGTCTTTGACTCAATGCGTCTGCCACTCAGTTCACTGTTCCTTTTATGTAAGTAATCTCGAAGTCATACTCACTAAGTAATTCTGACCAACGCCATTGTCGTGCATTTAGGTTGCTTTGCGTAAAGATGTGTTTTAGTCCACAGTGGTCAGCCTTTAGTTCGAATTTTTATCCAACAATGTAGTGTCTCCAGACCTTCAAGGCATAAATGATTTCTAACAATTCCAAATCGTGCGTCGTGTAGTTCTCCTCATGCCTTCTTATTTTCCTCGAAATGTAAGAGATCACTCATCCGTCTTGCATCAAGACCCTGCCTAAGCCTTTCTTGGATGTGTCAGTGCATACCAAGAAGTCTGCGTCCATTTCAGGGACCTTTAGTATCGGTGTTGTTGTCAACAACTCCTTGAGCCTCCAAAATGCCTCAGAGCATTTCTCGATCCCAATAAAATTCATGTTCTTCTTTTGCAACTCCATGATCGTATTTGCTATCTTCAAAAATCCCTCGATGAACGGTTGATAGTATCCTACTAAACCCATGAAGCTACGTACTTCTAGGATGTTCTTTGGCACAGGACTGTCCATAATATCCTCAACCCTTGTTGGATCCATGGTGATACCTTCGTCGGAGATGACATGCCCTAAGTAGTGAATCTTCGATTGATAAAAAGAGAATTTGGACAAATTCCCATACAATTTCTGCTCTCGCAAAGACTATAGTACCAAGCGTAATGCTCATCATGCTCCCCCATCATCCGAGAGTAAATCAAAATATCGTCAATGAATACTTGGACGAACTTTTCCAACTAGTCATGGAACCTGTAATGACCCTAGTTGAATAAATGTGTAAAGGTTGAAAAGTAAAATTAATTAAAGAAGATAATTGTGGTTAACTAAGTAATACTCTAATTACAGATCACATTTAATGACCTAAGAAATAAATCTTAAGAAATCAATGAGAAATGTTATAAAAATGGTTGCGTATGCAGAGAGGGAGAGCTATGAATCCTGAGAAGATAAAACATTGAAGAAGGACGAAGGACGGAGGACAGAGGGTAGTTGGAGTAGTAATTGCATGAGTAGGCGAAGGAGGAATAAGGGAAAGGGGAAGGTTCACAGGAGGATTCATTCGACGGAGGAGGGATTTTTCTGAGGTATGACATTTGCTGTGAGCACAGAGTTTTGGACTATGGATTTTGATCAGAGGAGGCACTGAGTTGCTGGAGGTTTTGGGCACGGGGTCCAGGATATCCATAGATATCCTGGAGCTAGGTAGTTTTCCTAGTTGGCAGGGAGGACAGTAGTTTTGGGCAGTTATTTTCTTGTTTGTGGCAGGGTTGATCTATGTAGGAGGTAGCAGGAAGGCAGCAGCAAGGCACATAGGCAACAGAAATTAGCATCAGAACCAGGTACTTTGTTAAGTTATGTATTTATTTCTTTCTGCCATGAAATTAGTATTTATTGATAAATCTAAGTTACTGAAGTTGTTGTTATATAAAAAAAAAAAAACAATATTAAGATAGAAAGTTATTGTTTCAGCTTTTAAAGTAAATGGCTTAGGCAACTTAATGATGTTTAGAATTATTAGGTTGTTACATATGGTATCAGAGCATCTTAGTTCGAAATCTGGGCCTAAGGGCCAAAACCCCGAGTGGTAACTCCAGCCACGCTTAAACTACAAACAAAACACATTCAGTTTGACCCAATATGACTGATACAGTATCTGAAAATATACAGGTAGTACCCCTACATTACCCAAGCAAATAATCTCATATATCACAAGTAGTAGCTTTAGGTAATACCCTTTAACTGGATCATGAATGGATAATACAGTCTTAGTCTGAATATTTAAAGGAACACCCTTTAAAATAAGTGGCAGCAAACCCAGATAGTTTGAGGGATCACTTCCCACAAAATGGCTACCCTTAAGGCAGCCTGAATAAAGCTATTAAGCACGAAAAACAGAGATGATAACTTAATTTTATTTTGAGCAATACTTGTCAATGAAGTTTCGGTTAGAATAGACACCTGAAATCAATGAAAATGCCGAGGGAAGCTTCTGTTTAAGGCTTGAAGTTGGTAAGAATTAATAACTACATGAACTACACTAAATAAAATGCAAAAGGACATTTGCAAGACCTTGAAAAGGCCTACTTAACCTCGAACTTACCTAAATGAGGAACTGCCAATGCGCAGTAGGAAAAAGGAAAATTTGAAGACTTGTATTGCACAGGAATGGCGTAAACTACTTCTCGATATTAAGCCTCGGTGATTTTAAATAATGTAACCTCAAGAACAATAGGCCAAACTAAATTTTAACCTTGCCAAGAAAGCAATTTTTACACTACGTAATGTTTTATGCAACAAATCGATTATCCCGAAGGAGAGTTGTCTATTACGTGTGAGAACGGATCTGAGCCATCATATCTCGAGTGAAATCCCATCAGCCATCAGATCTCGAGAAGTTGTGCAGGGTTTAAGTCCTAGTGTGCAAGGGAGGAGTCCCGGAAGAGTCATCAGGATATCCGAGTCATTGGGGTTTTTTTAAGCTAGAGAATCGAAACATTGTGGTTCTCGAAATCCCAAGAACAGATCCCAGCCGTTGATCTTGGCAGGGACACGCGTCAGCATTCTGGGGAGACATCGGGATTTTTAGCCATCGGGGATTTCAGGAGTGTAGAATCATTGTGTCAAGGAATCGCGATCTGTGATTTCCCGTTAGGATCAGGACCATCCATTGTGCGTGACATGTGTCAGGTGGTCCCGGGAAGTCAGGAATCGGGATATCGGGGTTTTCAAGGACATAGAATGCTCACATGTTGGAGTCGCGATCCGCGATATCCCGACGGGAGTTTTGAACCGTCCATCAGTGAGGATGAGTGGCAAGAGATCTCGGAAAGTTGGAGTTTGGGATATCGGAGTTTCCGGAGTCGTGAAACTCTTACACAATGGAATCGCGATCCACGATTTCCCGACACGGTCAGAGTCGTCCGATTTGAGGGATGCGTGTCCGAGGATCTAAAAGAGTCGGGGTTC
The DNA here is from genome assembly GCA_032191745.1 of Picea mariana. Lineage (NCBI taxonomy): Eukaryota > Viridiplantae > Streptophyta > Pinopsida > Pinales > Pinaceae > Picea > Picea mariana. The sequence goes on along the minus strand of JASDQU010013559.1, from coordinate 218,732 downwards.
GGCATTTTGGGGTTTCTGCATACAAAGGAAATGTTGCATTGGAAGTCATGAATTTGCGATACCCAATAGAGCGACGAGGAAATGGTGACGTGGAGGAGAGAACTCACATGTGCATCGGGGATCGACCTTTCGGTATTCTCGGTGACGAGAAAATCACGCCAGGAGAAGTCACGAAAACCCGAATCTCGACATAGAATATGACAGTGGTCACATGGGAAAGGGTCATATGGGCCCAAAACATATCCAAAAGGGGATAAAGTATGAAGAGGCGCATCGGGATATCGGGAACCCCGTAGGCACGGGATTCATGCAAATCGATAGTGTGATATCCGAAATCTCGATAAGGGATAAGACTGCGGTCACAAGGCGAGGTCGTGTGGATCACGAGCATAGCTTAAGGGGCTAAGGCGCTAGGAGCATATCGGGGATCGGAGAATTGCGAGCCCTAAGGACTTGTGTGGTTCGACATTTGGAACCCTGAAACTCCGATGTAGGATAGGGCCGGGGTCACATGGAACGATGGTCATATGAGGGGGATGTCTAGCCTGGAGGGCTAGCACATAAAGTGCCATATCAGATATCGGGAGTCTGTGAGGACAGGAAACTCTTGGTATCGGGCATAGGGAAACCCCGGAACCCGAAATTTAAGTGGGAAATTTTACAGTTAGGAGCAAAGGGCTGTGAGCAATACAGAAGACAATGTATATGCATCTAACTACATGCATATGCACAGATGAATAAATTTATTAATATAAATGAAATAAATTGAAAGAAAAAATACTAAAATCCGTACAGGGCTGGAATTACAAGCAAATCAATCTATTTCAAAAGAGGAAATCACCATTCATTACCACAGTGTAAGGAAGGTTTATGCAATTTCTTAATTCGAATAACCCTGCATTCTTCATCAAGGTATTGGAACTGTACACAACATGCGGACTGAATCGTACCTCTTACCATAGCTGAGGGCGAGCTCCACAAAGTGTACAGACAGGGGATTGGTTCCCAATATTTCAAGGAGACTGGAATCCAGGTCCTGGATCTTGTCAGTGGCCATATCAATATACTCTGTTTCTGCAAATTATCTGGCAGCAGACATAGCAATACCCGGCACTAGCAAGATGCTCAGAACAATGGAAAGGATGTGAGCCATGGCAAGGGAGGTTTTGGAGACCTATGAGCAGATCAGAGGGAGATCTGTGGTGGACAAGGACTGATGCAAGGAAAATCCCAACGGATGAGAAAGTGAGACAGAGGAAGGATGCGTAGGGAGTCAAAAGCTGACAGGTGTAGAATTTGGGGGTTATATAAGAGGGAGATCGAGAAAGCCAGATGAGCACGTGGAACCCATGCGTGCCCGAACCCTTGGGTATAAGTTCAATTATTTATATATATATAATATAAAGTGTTAAAAATAATTTAAAATAAATTAAATAATTTAGTATAAATGATTTATATATAAATGAGGTCAAATTAGTTTAAATTTAAAATAAAGATAATTTGAGTTAAATTAGTGTAATAATAATTTTAAATTAATTATTTTATTAAGTATAAGTTTAATCTACCTTTAGGTTCGATGTTAACCAAGCTTAGACGCTTCATCCTAACCCAAACCTAGCCAATTCCCCTGATGGAGTAATGTCTGTTTATAGACAAGTAAAGAAAAATTACGCCGAACCCTGTTTCTAAGTTTAAGTAGCACCAATTTGAAACGTCTTGGAACTCACCCTGATAACTTTGGGGTGATGCAGGTTAATTCATACAAGATGGTTAGGACTCGAAGAGGTCAAGGAAGGGGAGCGTCATCACGGGCACCACCGATGCCATGCACACCACCAACACTATCAACACCACCGACACCACCAGCACCACCACCACCATCGCCCGAAATAGCCCTCATACTGTGCTCGTTGGAAGCCATTAACGAGACTTTAAAGGGGTGCCAACCAACAGGGACTGAAGTGGAACTCCCACCATCTGGGACGGGTAATCCAGAAGCATCAAGGAACTCAAGGGGAGAATTTACACCTGAAGACATCACGCGAGAGTTGCAGAAGATCAAACTTCCGGAGTTTGCCAGAGTGAACGTGCGGAAGCATGGTTGGAAGGCATGGCAAGGTGTTTTGCCTTAAGGGACTATGCATCCAATTCCAAGGCCAAGATCGCAACTTTCCAGTTAAGAGATAGTGCCTTGAACTGGTGGGGCGACTTGGAAAGAGAACTACACCTTACGCCAGACACAGTATCTTGGGAACTTTTCGAAGAGAGGTTCCGAAGGAAATATCTACCAGCATACTACGAGGAGCAACAGATAGGGGCATTTCATGCCTTAGTACAAGGAAACAGGACTGTATAAGAATATGAGATCAGGTTATGGAACTAGTCAAGTATGTTTCGTATATGGACAATGACCAACAATAGGTAGAGTGCTTCGTCTATGGATTGAACCCGAAGATAAGAGCTATGGTGCGGATGTGGAAATCGTCTTCAGTAGCGGAGGCGGTAGAAAATGTGCATTGCACGGAAGAACACATGAACTTAACAGGGGGTACAAGATCAACATTTCTACATCACCCTGGATTCGTAGGAAAGACCCCGAGGGCATTTCCTAGGGGAGGGGGCTCAAGGCCACCACCTTATGGTAACAAAGTCGTGCCAAGGACAGTAGCTGCAAGGATTTCAATGGAAACTAGTGTAGCGTCTCGTTCATCGTCAACAGTGCAGACAGGTCCACGACCATCTCGAGGAGCAGCTAGTAGGGGCAGGGGTTCCAGGGGAAGGAACTCATTTAGGAATCAGTCACATAACAGTGCACCGACTCAATCTCGTATTTCCTGTTGGAGATGCAAAGGACCCCATTACGAGCGAGATTGCCTCGAGTTACAATTGGTGTTTATGCATAGAGAATGAAAGGCACCAATGGGGAGGTCAAGTGGCAACCATCAAATTTATGCAGCGGTTAATAACCACCAGGCCGAACATCAATCCACTGTGGTAGAGTCGTCAGGTACGCTAAATCATATTAATGTTAAAATTTTGTTTGATTCTGGTGTGACAGATAGTTTCATTTCACCATCTACATTAGAAAAGAGTGGGCTGGCAGCCTATGAGCATGATGACTTTAAGAAATTCGAGATGGCTTCGGGGGAAAAACAAGTTGTAGGACCTAGTGTTGATAATTGTGTAGTAGACCTAGGAGTGTGCACTACCAGGTTGAAGGTATACGTCACTGCTCTTGGAGCGTATGACCTAATCATTGGAATGGATTGGTTAGCAGCTCATCGAGCTTTGGTAGATTGTTTTGCCAAGAAGGTACTTTGTATTGATGATGAAGGAAGACCAATAGAGATCCAAGGGGTACATAGAAAAGTGTCATTATGCCTTATATCAACTATGAAGTTCAAGCGATGCTTGAGACAAGGGTGTCGACTTTATGTAGTGGAGGCAGTGAAAGAAAGGAAGGGACCCTCATTGGATCAGTACCCGGTTTTATCAGAATTCCAGGATGTTTTTTCAAATGAGTTACCAGGGTTACCTCTGGAGAGGGAGCTTGATTTTACTATTGAGCTAAAACCTAGTGCAGAACCAATATCCAAGACTTCGTATCGTATGACGGTGCTGGAACTTTGTGAATTGCAAATGCAGTTGAAGGAGTTACTAGACTTAGGGCTAGTAAGGCCCAGTGTCTCACCTTGGGGCGCATCGGTAATTTTTGTAAAGAAGAAGGATGGATCCTTACGAGTGTGCATAGACTATAGGGACTTGAACCATGCTATAGTGAAAAATAGGTACCCAATGTCGCGAATAGATGACCTCTTCGATCAGATGAAAGGAGCAACGGTGTTCTCAAAGATCGATTTGCGATATGGGTATCATCAGTTAAGGATTAAGGAAGGTGATATCCCAAAAACTACCTTTCGAACTCGGTTCTGACATTACGAGTTTGTTGTAGTACCTTTCGGATTGACTAATGCGCCAACAGTATTCATGAGCCTCATGAACAGTGTATTCCGGAAGTACTTAGATCGATTTGTACAGGTTTTTCTGGACGACATTCTCATCTATTCCAGGAATGAAAGAGAACATGAGGAACACTTGCGGATGGTGTTGTCTTTCCTTAGGGAGAACAAATTGTATGGGAAGTGGTCGAAGTGTTCCTTCTTCCAGAAAGAGATCCACTATTTAGGTCATATCATTTCCGGCAAAGGAATCTTGGTGGACCCAGCAAAGGTAAAGGCCATTCTGAAATGGCCAGTGCCGAAAAATGTACATGAGGTGAGAAGCTTCATGGGGCTAGTGGGTTATTACTGGAGATTTGTGGAAGGATTCTCAAAAATAGTGAAACCCATCACCACTTTGCAACGCAAGGGGGTCAGGTATGAGTGGACAGAAGAATGTGATAGTGCATTCATTGAGCTTAAGAGGTTACTAACTAGTGCGTCAATTCTACGAGTGCTAGATATGGAAAAGGACTTCATGGTCTACACGGATGTCTCGAAACAAGGGTTGGGGCCCGTGCTAATGCAGGATGGAGGAGTAATAGCTTATGCATCAAGGAAGTTGAAGAAGCACGAAGATTTATACGTGACTCATGATTTAGAGTTGGCAGCTGTAATGCTAGCTATGAAACTTTGGAGGCACTTCTTGTGGGGCAAAATTTTGAGCTCAAGATGGACCATCAAAGTTTAAAACATCTCTTCACTCAAAGATATCTGAATGCAAGGCAAAGGCGATGGAGTGAGTTTATGAGTGAGTATGATTTTGGTATTTCATACATAAAGGGAAAGGAAAATGTGGTCACAGATGCCTTGAGTAGAAGACCATGTATCTTCTCCTTGGTACCCTTAAAGGTCATTCTGAGGGAATAGGTGTTGACACAACTACTAGGAGACAGTTGGTATTTAAAGGTTACTTCAAACCTCCAAAGAAGGAGGCATATAGACCCAAAGTATGAAGGATATAATCTAGAAATAGACGGATTGTTGAGATATCGAGGAAGGATGTACATCCCAGAGAATGGAGATATTCGAAGCATCATACTGAAGGAAGCCCATAGAACACTTTATTGCGCACATCCGGGTGTGAAGAAGATGTACGCAAAGATGAAGAAACTCTTCTTTTGGGTAGGCATGAAGTGCGATGTAGTCCATTTCGTCACCAGATGCCTAGAGTGTCAACAAGTGAAGGCCGACCACCATCACCCGACATGACTCCTACAACCACATGATGTCCCTATGTCCAAGTGGGAAGTCATCTCTATGGACTTTGTTGTAGGATTGCCACTCACATCTCATAGACACAATGCCATTCTTGTGATAGTGGATAAGTTAACCAAGAGTGCTCATTTCATTCCAATTAGAGACACTTACGATGTTACTAATGTGGCACGAGTGTTCATAAGCGAGGTTATTTGTTTGCATGGGATACCTAAGAAGATTATTTCAGATAGGGACTCCAGATTCACATCTAGGTTTTCCACAAGTTTACAGTTAGCATTGGGGACTCAGTTGAACTTAAGCACAGCTTATCATCCTAAAACAGATGGGAAAACTGAGAGAGTAAATCAAGTTATGGAAGACATGCTTAGGATGTATGTAATGGATAATCAAACCCAGTGGGAGAAGTACCTACCTTTGGTATAGTTTGCCTGCAATAACAGTTATCATAGTTCCATAGGAATGCCACCATACAAAGCTTTGTATGGAAGGCCATGCAGAACACCATTGAGTTAGGATAGATTAGAAGACTGAGTAACAGTTGGGCCAGAATTGATTCAGGAAATGGAGGAATAGGTGATTCAGATCAGGCAGAGACTAAAGGAAGCACAGGATAGATAGAAAAGTTATGCGGATGCACACAGGACCGACCGAAATTATGAAGTGGGGGACCAACTTTTCATTCGTATCAGGCCTAATAAGAGTACCATATGGTTCGGGAAGGGGACAAAGTTGTCACCTCGGTTTATAGGGCCATTTAAGGTCCAAGAGAAAATTGGGCCCGTTACCTATCGTCTCGTACTGCCACCCCACTTGCATAAAACTCCTAATGTATTTCATGTATCTATTTTACGTCATTATGTTGCCGATGAATCACATAAACTAAATTGGAAAGAATTGCATGTGTCGGACATGGGAACCCTCACGGTAAAACCGTTACGCATATTGGACAGTATATTTCGACAGCTCAGAAACCATATAGTAGATCAAGTTAAGGTCCAGTGGGACAAGTATAGTCTAGGATCTGCTACTTGGGAGGATGTCGAGGCACTACGGCGAGACTATCCCTCACTATTTTGACCACTTCGAGAATAAGTTTCTCGAAGTTGGGGTGTATGTAACACCACCTTTTGACTTAGATAGCCAGGACTACCTGAGGCCTATACACTTTATTTCCTAGTCATAGTTAAACTATTAAGTGATACACATAAACTTTAAACTTATGAATTGTAATGAATGATTAAATGTTGTTGATCATAATGCATGTAATGCGATCTATTATGTGAATGTAAATTTTACAAATGTTTAAATGTTATTGATGACGATGTATATAATGCAGAATATTGTGAGAAAGTGAAATTGTTGATTGTTTAAATATTATTAGAATGATGTTGGATATGATGAAATCTATTTTGGGAAAATGATAATCTTGTGAATGGGTGACAAGTATGAATTATGGGATATTGTGAAATCTAATTCTAATGAGAGAGACTTGATGTAAATGTATCGGTACGGAGATACCAAATTGAAATGATGATAGTATGCCATTATATGATGATAATGCATAGAAATGTATGAGTTTGTGTTGTAGACTAATCTGCAGGTTATGGGCTATGAAATAGCAAAGTGATAATGATGATGAAAGTGGATATCAGGACCACTAACCCAGAAAAATTATGGTATGAATAATGTATGTGAAATTTATTTTGACTTGGATACATTTCTATGATATGTGGACTAGTGCATGATTTTGGTACTAACACTGCCCAAAACCGAATAAACGATGAAAAAACCTCCAGCAACACAGTGCTCATGTATGTTCCATTGTAGGGTGTTGATCTTGGTTTTGTTAGGAGGGGTGGAGGAATTTCCCACCGTGTATCCTCCATTGTAGGGTGTTGACCCTGGTTCTGTTAGGAGGGGTGGAGGCATTTCCCACCGTGTATCCTACGAAACCTGAAGTCATGGGAGAACGGTGCTAGTTCACGCTCCCCAAGACGTGTGATGATGACTGTCAGTTGCCTGCTAGGGAAGCTTGGTCGAGATAGTGACACTTCCACTTACGGGTTCTATTTGGAGTTAGGTCAATATAGTTGACGCTCCAAGATAGTATAGCAGAGGACATATAGGAATGGAGCTGGAAGTAGGTTAGAGAGGAAGGATGAGTAGTAATAGTTGATACATGTGGAGATCTGTCTTGTGGTGGAATTTGATGTCATCCCTTCAAAAAAAAAAAAATGAAAAAAAGAAAGAAAAAGAAATGTGTATGCGTGGATATTCATTATGACATAACTAAACCACAGTTGTTTAAAATAAAATTGTTAAGCCAGATAATTGTGATTAAAGAATTTCTCAAACAATTGATTGATCATTGTCTTTTATAAAAGACTAGTCTTGCTAACTGGATTGAATGCATACATAAATTACTAAAGGATGATAGTTTCGATTATTAGTACATGAACGAGAATTGCATGTACTAGCTACACATGCATTTCTTGTACATATACACTAGTATGTATGAGATTTCTTGACTTATTTACTGATAACTCAGTTACTTGTTGTGAATGTGTGAACCATGCTCTTTTCCTTTGTACCATCAGATACCTTAAACTTCGGGATGAAGTTTTTTGAAGGGTGGGTGTATGTAACGACCCTAGTTGAATAAATGTGTAAAGCTTGAAAAGTAAAATTAATTAAAGAAGATAATTGTGGTTAACTAAGTAATACTCTAATTACAGATCACATTTAATGACCTGAGAAACAAATCTTAAGAAATCAATGAGAAATGTTATAAAAATGGTTGCGTATGCAGAGAGGGAGAGCTATGAATCCCGAGAAGAGAAAACATTGAAGGAGGACGAAGGACGAAGGACGAAGGGTGGTTGGAGTAGTAACTGAATGAGTCGGCGAAGGAGGAATAAGGGAAAGGGGAAGGTTGACGGGAGGATTCATTCGATGGAGGAGCGATTTTTCTGAGGTATGACATTTGCTGTGAGCACAGAGTTTTGGACTATGGATTTTGATTAGAGGAGGCACTGAGTTGCTAGAGGTTTTCGGCACGGGGGCCAAGATATCCATAGATATCCTAGAGCTAGGTAGTTTTCCTAGTTGGCAGGGAGGACAGTAGTTTTGGGCAGTTATTTTCTTGTTTGTGGCAGGGTTGATCTATGTAGCAGGTAGCAGGAAGGCAGCAGCAAGGCACAGAGGCAACATAAATTAGCATCGGAACCAGGTACTTTGTTAATTTATGTATTTATTTCTTTCTGCCATGAAATCAATATTTATTGATAAATCTAAGTTACTGAAGTTGCTATTATATATAAAAAAAAAACAATATTATGCTAGGAAGTTATTGTTTCAGCTTTTAAAGTAAATGGCTTAGGCAACTTAATGATCTTTAGAATTATTAGGTTGTTACAGAACCCCCGTTCATCAAACTCATAAATACCCTTGGGGCATTTCTCAGTCCAAATGGTAAAAAAGTAATCTCGTCAAGTCCAAACCTCATCTTAAAAGCGGTCTTAGGGACGTCATCATCCTTGATCCGTAACTTGTGATACACTTATTGCAATCGATCTTTGAGAACATCACCGCACCCTTCAACTGATCGAACAGATCATCAATCCTTGGAAATGGATACTGATTCTTGATCGTTGCCTGGTTCAATTTATGGTAGTCAATGCAGAGACTCCACAACCCATCCTTCTTTCGTATGAAAATAACAGGTGCACCCCACGATGACACACTAGGACGTATCAGTCCCAGGTCCAGCAATTCCTTTAGTTGCATTCTCAACTCCTGTAACTCTGGGGTTGACATCCAATAAGGCGTTCTAGCTATCGGTTCAGTTCCCAATTTTAGGTCTATAGTAAACTCCAATTCCCTCTCTGGTGGCATCTCAGGTAACTCCTTCGAAAATACGTCCGCAAACTCTCTCAAGTTAAGGATACAACCCATAACCTTTCCTCCAACCTTTGGTTTGGCTTTCGAGGCCATCTCTACGAAGCTAAACTCATCCTGTTCGACTGCCTTTACCTTAATCCTTTTTAGCAGTGCATCATAAATGAAGCTCTCGGTAGCACCAGGATCTATCAAAATACTAAGGGTCTAGTCAACGATGGTACCTTTCGTTTCGAGCACAGTCGACTGATGCTCTGCCTAGTGGTTATGCACCGCTGCATGAATCGGATGGGCCTTGCCCATAACTCCCATGGTAGTGGGTTTGACTAATCCATATGCTCTAGTCCTCTTCACTGGGAATTCATGCTAGAAATGTGGCTCCCCAAATTCCGACATACTTTTTTCGGTCCAGTAATCTTGGTACCTGAAGTAGAAGCCGAATTCCAATGCTAGCCCAACACAAACTCATTGACCTTAAGTTTTTTGGTGAGGGTGTGGAGCACACTGAAGAAGCCCCAAAAATGGGCCTCGTACTTGACACCGTATGGTCGCTCTGTCACAAGGCGTTGAACTTGTTAAGTTGATGTTTGACAAATTCCTTAGAAAGAGACCTCTTCTGGAACTGTTCCTAGAACAGTTCCCATGACACATCGTCGACGACCATGTTGAAAGTGGCAGTAGCGTTTTCTTCCATATAAGAGATTTCCCCTTCAGTTGAAAGACCACCAAGAAGACCTTCATGCTGGAGGTCATGATCACGAAGCATGAAGCACAAAGCCTTGCTCTACAACCATGCCTCGACAGAATAACCGTCTGCGACACTTGTGGACTCAAGAACTCAACTCTCTCGAGTTCTCAATGGATTCTAATGGTACTAGCTAGGACACACGGTGGACCCTCAGGGGTATAGGTGCCATGGCCTCATCTCAGTACTGATGGTGAATCAAGGCCTTTGACATTACCTGGAAGGGCCTAGTCAAACTACCATTATCCCTTACTATAAGTTCTTTCATCCCAAGGACTTGTTCCTCCCCTTGGGGGTCAGATTCTAAGGGCACGAAACTTCTGGAGGGGTCGTGCTTCCATCCATGATACCTCACCGTAAATCTCTACGGTGTCATCTAACCGTGCTTATTACAAGTGCAAGTTAAAGTTTTAAATAACATTAGGTTAAGACTCAAGGGTTTAATATAGTGGAAAGCATGACGATCCACAGTTGTAGGTTTCAACCCTCTCTGATACCATATGTAATGACCCCAACATTACGACTACAAGCGAAGTAGAAGTCCAATATTTATTTATTTTTTATTTTTTTCGGGTTGTAAGCAGGTAGGTAACGATGTCAACCGTTGAACCACCCCACTTACGACACACCCCACACAAGTAGATCAGGCAATAGAAAACAACAACTCAGGACACTAGTACATGAAGTAAATGAGTGGAACCTATGAAATTCAAGGGCAGATAAAATTGGCTACCTGCCCGACATAATCAAGACGATGCCTACTAGCTAAAGGAAAACATCCACCACCCAAAGCCATGACTTCGATGACCAGTAAAAGAAACCTCTAATGTGTGCCACCAGTGCATTGAGGTGTTATAGAATCAAGTACCAACTCCAATTACAACAACCACTTCACCCTACATGGGAAGCGCATGACCCATATAGGATTCGTATGCTTCTCTATCAACATATGCATTGATCCCATCATAAGGAATCATGCCGCCACCAATCGTCAAGTGAGAAAGTGACTAAGGCGCTACTTAATAATCTTAACCTGTTTAACCAAGACACAAAATCCCTCCTTGCCAGAATCCAAACTCAACTGTCATACCTAAAAAGAATACAGAGATGATAACTCCCAATAAAAAATACTATACTTCGATGCCAGGTAACTACATACAATACTTTTTCATTGCATAAGGTTAAAATTATGAGAGCCACAAGCCAACTCCAACGACATGTGAAACATGAGAATGGGTGTGTGCAATGTCTACAATCAATCAGGGTTGAAGCAATAAATTAAAGTAAGGGAAGCGATCACCTAACATCACATAAGGAGGCAAAATGGATCCTCAGAAGGAAACGATCTCGCTTCAATAATTCAAAGTTGTAGAAAGGCTCAAACATGACCTCCGATATGAAGACAATTAACTAGAGACTTGAATTTCTCTTAACCAGGCTGTCAATAATTTAAGGTTGCAAAGGATACGAGGGATTATTAGCCATTGTGAAGTCAAGATAACCACTACAATACAACCATAACAACTTCTACCACTCTGAGAAAATTTATCCCTTAGAATGCAATCTATAATGTGATATACCTTACGTTAATTCCCATTTATATATATGGTCGTGTATCAGACATTGAGCTTACCCACAACATATAATGCGAAACAAGGAGATCCCTTTAAAATCTCTTGCACATACCTGAAACTTGACGTTATGAAACTACTGAAAGTAAAAATTATAGAAATGGTTGTAATATACCATTAAGATTGCTTTAATGAACATTAAGAACTATTGAAATAACATTTAACAATTAAGGAACAGTCATACATGATTAAATAAATTGTTATGATAACAACTGAAGAACGACCTTAATAACATTTAAAGAATTGTTGTACCAACAAGTATAACTATAGAACGTTGCCTGACATGTAAAGAAATTTGTTGTCAGTAATTCAATGACACAAATGGATTTCTAAAATTGCCAACACCACCATTGCATAGTCAATGCGTGACTGACTAAGACTAAACAATTAATTCTTGTCATCCCACTAGATAACTTCTTTGTACAATACGAATTCTATCAATTGGTGAAGCTATAAATTTGTTTCCTACCACAGGTAAGTGTCTAGCACTGATCAAGGGAAGGATATATGAAACTCGGTAATTCGTTGTCCAAGGAATATCGCAGAGTAAATCGAGGTCGCTAATATAGCGATACAAAAACACAGACCATCATTAATTTTTGTCCCTTTATGTTAGAAGGAATCGTTGTTTGAAGATGATATGGATACGCTCTTGTTCAAACGGAAATAACAATAATTCAAACGGTATATATATCGTTTTCTTGCAATGTGGAATTAAATCTTAGATTTTCGAGTTAATATGAAATTCGATTATCTATCATGCAACCAAGAAATAAATGGGAGATCGCTGAGTTAAATTCCTATTCACTCGTTGTCACCTTAATTTGTTGCCCTAATATTTCCACTGTTATGAAACCAAGATTTATTTTCTTTAATAACCTAAGTAAAAAAAAATGACACTTCTGTACCATACAAATTTGTCGTGAAAGGTCATCCGCTGTCAACATCATTAAAAAAAACACGTATAAAATGCTATGAACGATATTGCTGGATAATTTCCTATGGGAAAGGCAGTACACTGGCAACTCAGTAAATCACCCAGTAGTTAAGCGCATACAGTAGTCAATGTCATGGTGTAAACGTGCACTATAAATCACATACAACATTGATGCAAATACCAAAAATTTGTTGTTCTAAAAGATGGTTTAACTCACAGTCAAGGTAGGTGTGAAATCGGTGGGTGAAGTTCACCAATGAAGGAAATAAAATTGCAGGGAAAACATGAAGGTTATTCATCAATACAGACGTAGGTAAGACACAGAATTTGTTAAGAACAGAGATCAAATGCAGCCACCAATGCCACTGCCCATTAACACTGGAAATGTAAAGTGATCATACCCAGTGAAAACGCCATGAAGGACGATTTGGAGGTTGGGTAGAACGCTCCAAAAACGAACTGAAAGATGGAATGTTTTTGTTTTTTCGAGAATAGTCATGGTAATAAAAGTGAAAACTTTAAACCCATATACATTAAATGAAAACGTGACCATACACATCAAAGGAACACAGATTACAATCACCATCGAAGTATTGAATTGCTGAGGGAATTTGGAGGCCAAAAGCATAAAAAAAAATGTAGTATACATTCGAGCCAGGTAAATCGCTGAGGGATTACATTCGCCATTAAATGCAGTCCCCAATGAGCATTCAAATGTTGACATTCAAGTGGAAATGGAGGTGCATTCCAAAAATAAAAGGAACCGTGGTCATTAAAATCGTAGAGAAAGAAAATGAACATTCCACAGAGGCATTCAATTGGAAGAAAGAGAAAGATAGCACACTACCAAGGAAAACAACAGAGGTAGAAGACAAATGGGTTCTTCCTTTGCTTCACCATCCTCACATAGAAAACAAGGTCATTGAGATCCACATGTCTTTTAATGCTAAGACGACGATCGTAGATCAGGCTCCTAGCCAACTGCTCAGGCTAGGACTTGTGAGCTAGGGACAAAGGGAAACAACATAATGGTCTCAATCAAAACACCACAGGCGGTTAGGACATGTTGGGAAACAAAGGTCATGGAAAACCAATCAATGAATTAGCTAGGCCATAAAAATTTTAGTCCTGAATCTAGACCAGCAGTTTACCTACCCAAAATAAACATGCGGATCCAAATCATAAATCCTACAACAATCTACCATACGAATTAAGAAAGAATATCATTGCTTGATCACCTACTTTGAGTGGATGTACCACGTGCTCCATGCAACTCCTGCTTGTTGACCGACAAGACTTTGCTGGTACCTCCCAGCTAATTCTAGGGGTACTCTTATTCCCCCCTTAGCCCCCCGAGCTGCAAAGGGGCCACACACTCACTATCCAGAGATTTCGAATAGCTCCCAGCTCGCATTGCAAGGCCGAGCTACCACTTCTCACTGATATGGGTATCCCAACTCCCATAAGTTAAATCAATCAAGTAGATATTTCTGTAGCGTAATGTTATGCAAATAGAAGAAGCTCCATCATCCCTCTCCTTCCTTCAATATATAGAGTTTCAAGCCTCCTTTCTTTCCGAAAATCTCAGTTAATTAAAGATTTAAAGATAATTTCCTAAAAATTCCTCTCTGTACAAGTGTCCCCTATCCCCTACATTCCTCCATAAATTAATTTCTTTAATTAATTAATTATCTTTATTTCCCTCACCCACCTAGAGTTACTCCTAGAATCCCTCCTAGGTGTCCCCAAATTCTCTTACAGGTTATAATGGCTTTCCCTATTATTAAAATTCAAGTTTAGTTTAAATTATAAAGCTCTTACATGGTAGATACCTTTTCTAAGTTTGACTTTCCATTTTTTCCCTTATGTTCCCCCTTTTTCCCTTTTTGTGTTTACCTTTTTTCCTAGTTTCCTAAATTTTTAGATTTTTCCCTCTTTCGCCTTTTTAATTAGAACCCAAAAAGGCAGGTGTGGAAATTAACACTTTTTCCCGTTTCTTATTTAATTAGTATATTTTAAATTATCAAAAATAATAAAACAATTAAATCCCCCCCCTTTTTAAAAATTTTATTCCAACAAATTTTTATTTTTTTTT
>JASDQU010013559.1:170104-182913 GCA_032191745.1 Picea mariana | reverse complement strand
CTTGGAAAAACAGATAGATAATTTTGATCTTCTAGATTAGGGTTGATTACATCTTTATAATACCTTGATTTTCTTTTTTCCTCTAACTCTTTATCACACCACATTTTTTGCTTAAATTTTGATTTGATGTTTTTTTTAACAGTATCTTTATTCTACAAAATAGTTTCTTCCATGATTCCCCAATAGTTTAGCCAAGACCGGGAGTCTTTATGTTATCCTTGCTTGAGTCGATGGTGGTTTTGACTTGATTTGGAAGCAATTTTAGGTATATATGATTAATGTATTATTCTATTAGTGTATTGATACTTTACCAATGTATTAATGTATAAATTAATTAATACATTACATTATTAATGTATCAATCATGTATACTTTAATGTATTAATAAATTATTAATGTATAATTAATAGTGTAATATGTTATATTATAAATTAATGTATTAATACTCTAATAAAGTATTAGTAATTGCAATAAGTTCAATGTATTACTACTTTATTAATGTATTACTTTATTTGTGTATTAATACTTCAGTAATGTATGTATTGATGTATTTAACATATTATTAATGTACTACTTTATTAGTGTATTAATACTTTAGCAATGTATAAATTAACAAGTGTAGCAAAGTTGCATATACTGTTTCCTAAAATTTTATTTACACATTATATAGTTAATAATTATATAGTTAATAATAGTAATGGTAATTAATTGTGTAGTTCAAATTATGCAATCGCTAAGACAAATATGAAGTCATAAATTGGAAGGACTATTCACAATGTTAGAATTAATACATTATGCCACTAATGTTTAACTAAACCAAATTTAATCCAATCTCTAATAATTAAATATAAAATTATTAATGCTTAATTTATCAAATAAATCTAATATATATATTTTTCTTAAACTTCTGAGTGTCATTTAAATTTGGATACTGCTCTTAGGAATACATTTTCACATTAGATACCTAATAATCAAGAAAAATATACCACATTTAATTTATTTCATTATTATTTTGTTAGAATTTCTAAATAATTAATTTTGAAAAAAAAATTAATTAAACAAATAATTATACAATCCATATGTAACTCTACCCTGAGTATCTCAAAACACAGTACCTAATCAACTCATGAAAAAGGAATTAATGTCTAGCTGAACTTCTATCATGTTCAATTGAGTTGAGGAATTAATAAACAGTTGATTGTATAACAGTGTATTAATTGGCAATGCCAAAAATAGAATCGATCAGCTCTGATGGATGCAAGGGTTGACATAAGATATCACAAGAGGCTTGTTGTTCCGTGCACAGATCTATGCCCATTTGGCCATCCTTGCAGAGTTGCTTGTAATTAATTTGAAACTTTGAATTTCATGAAGGGAATTTCATCCTTTATAATTTTCAATTAATTTGAAGCCTACTTCAATTAATTTGAAATCTCCAATCAATCAATAACACTTCAAACTTATTAACCAATGAAATGTTAGAAAACTACAATATTTTATATATCAATTTTTTATTTTTTTTTATGTTTCTTATGTTTAACATTAAGTTTCTTAAAAATATTTTTTAAGTCAAAGTAGATTAATACATAGTCAAAGAAAAACCATCTCTATATATTGTTGCAGACATTATAATAATGTATTAATGTATGCATTAATTAATATATTACACATTAATGTAAATTAATACTTTAATTTATACATTACATTAATATTTCAATAGACCATTAATTTACATGCATTGATACATTATTATAATATATTAATGTATTAATGAATTACATTATTATTATATATGACATTAAAGTAATAATTAATTAATACATTAATGTTCATCCTTACGACATGTTGGTCGTCAACTAGCAAAAACCACTTTATAAAAGTGGTCAATATACGTCGATCAAAGCCATTTTTTACATGTCGAAACTAATGGAGAGCGATGTATATCAAAAAAATTTATAAATTGGTTGTTGCTAGTACTATATTATTAGGCCATCCAGTTTTCCTTATCTGCAGGTCACACAACTGACACCTGCCAACTTTTACTACCACAAATAAGTTCACTTCATAAAAAACACATGGACTCTCTATTAGTACCAATGTCTAACTCATGGATGGCATATTCATTTTGCAATACGTGTAAATTAAGGTAGATAACAATTGGAAGTATTCATACAGCCAAGAAGAGGTCATGTGGGCATTCTGGTTGTTGTAGTAAATTCTCTATCGGATCATATCATCTCGACCAAACGTGTCTCACAATTATCACTCTAAGGTGACCAAACCCACACCAGAATTATCACTCTCAAAAGGACACCAGAATTAATGCTCAAGCACTCTGAGGATGCTATTAGGTTTAGAAGACTGGTCGAACAATAAATTCATCAACCTGGACAGAAGATACTAGGGAATGTTGATCTGAAAATATCTTTTACATGACTATGGTTGAGTTATTATGCATGTGTTCATTAACCAATTAAGGAATATTAATGAAATAGAAAGAAGATATGAGAATATATCACAGCCATACAAACATGTACAAAATTGAAATAAAGAAATAAAAAACATCAAACCATAACACCAATATGATAACAGAGTTTGGCAATCTTGCCTACGTCTTCGGGCCTTTGTCTCAGTGGGTGAGGCTTTCTTATTTCTGTTCAAAGCTCAATACATACAACACAAAAATGAAAAAAACCTACAAGACTAATCTGGTTTTTTTCTCCTAGATCTCTAGAACCCAACAGAAGAAATGACACTAAAAATGGATGACTGGAGCTCCCAAAACTGACACGCAAAGGTGCGCTCCTCAACAACTTGCCTGCAATAAAAAGGCTTTGCCTTGGATTTCCCTCATCATAAATATTCTCTGACTTTTCTCATGGCCCCAATAATGCCTCGTTTATATATATATGTGAACTTGGTTATCATCCCCCAACTTACTCCCAAAATCTGGCCTAGAAAAGGGCCCAATATCCCCCAAAAATGGGCAAAATCCTCCAAAAACATGCATAAAATCAATTAAAAATCCATATAATATGGTCAAAACCCACTTTATGCAACAATAATTCAACAATAGCCCCTGGGGCTATGCACACACTCCATATTAAGGTCATATGGTGTCTAGGTGGCCAATCGCTAGCCCAAAGGGCTACGCGTTGGCCCCCTTTTTGAATTTTCTTGTCATATGTGGTATGGGGATAGGATCCTGCCCTTGGTTTGCATCGAAACCCTTAGTTCTATCCCTAACATATATGGTAGAAAAGTGCCTAAAAAGGTGCACTCTGGTGGTTGATTTTAAGGCACACGTGCCCGATGCATTGTGGTCACAGGTAACAAATAAACCGTGGGTTGGGGCTTAGCCATAGCCCCCTTCCAACCCATACACTATTACAATCACATATAAATAATATAAAGTGGGTTTTAAACCCCAAAATCATATGTTGGTGCATTTCCCATTGGACCACTCCCAAAGCTTTTCTCTAGCAATAACTCATGGCTTCGAATCCCATGAGCCTCAAAAAACTTTTAAACAACCATTTAGTGATAGGGTGCCATGTGGCAGCCCACGTTTGGGCCATGTGGCACCTCTTCATTTTCCTGAAAGTTGCCACTTGTCAACATATGAGTGGATCTTCCATCTGCACAGTCAAACTGCTGCTGTGTTTCCACATGTCTCAATACTACGTCAACATGTTGATGTCATGCTGATGTCATGTTGATGTAAACATTGACCTTTTTGCCTATTGACTTTTTACTTGTTTGGGAAAATCGTCAGAGTGCGATAACTCTCACACACAATGTCTGTTTGAGAAAGTAAATATATGACTGGAATAATCACGATGAGACAGTCACAATGGATTTGGACTCATTCGATTCTGAGAAATTTTATTTTTGAGCCTTTTCTCGACCTGGGAAGCCTCCTGGATCTGATTATGGATCACATCTACCCACTAAGGACCTTTTGGTCCCCAAAAGGTTAATGACCAATCAACAAGATTGAGATAGGCCACTTGTCTTGTCTTCTGTCTCTGAAATCTATCATCTGCACATGTCTCATCAAGATCAACTGTAACACAATCATGACAATTGACAACATATTTTTAGCCATTTGAACCATGCCACATCTAACTGAATCCACTATCATCCATGTAGACAATATTACTAAAGATAGAATAAAAAATACGACTGCAAATGAGTTGATATACTTATAATATTTGCACGACATGAGTTTGTCTTGAAGAAAACTGTGATTGATTTTCCATTCAACAATCATTTCGTGTTCTTGCTTAAGAATGATTACTTCATTTTAAACAATTATTGGTTTTTTGTTTGCTTGAACTAACATCTTTAACTGTTCCACTGTTTAAAGTTTTTTATTTTCCTTAACATGATGAGCATGAACCACATAATCTTGACCTATTTTGGTTAATTGATATCGATTCTTTGTCTTGCAGAAGATTTCCTTATGATCATATAAATATGGACTACCTAAGACCATTCCACATTCTCTTAGTGGCACAACATTACATGTTACCTCGTCCACATACTTAGATGAAATTGCAAATTTGTTTGTGCATTGATTTGTTATGTGCATTTGATGATGATTGCTTATCCATTTAAGTGTGTATGGATTATGATGTACTTGTGTTTTTAATCCCAATTGCTTAACCAATTCTTCTGAAATTAGATTAGATTGATATCCACTATCGATTAATGTGTCCACCTTAGTGTATCGCATTATAACCCTTGCATGGAACAAGTTACTTCTACAATCAATTCCTTCACCAATTTTACGTGTCATACCAACCAAGGAGACCTTCGATTCATCACCTAAATCTGATCCCAAGTATGTAGGTCATGTTGTCTCTGCAACTATTTTCCTCCCCTTCTTTTCCTTGATCCACTTTGGCCTCTTCTCAGGATGAAACTACCAACAACGGTCCTCATCATGTCCCTCTTTCTTGCAATGCTTGCAAGAGGGCCTCTCTTCCTCTTTCGTCATTGCATTTGACTTCTTTCAATACCATTTCCTCTTGTCCTCTTTTCTTGAAGATGATTCCCCTAATACACCTACCTTCTCTACTTCAATATATGTCTCTTGAACAAAAACCTCATCAAGTTTTAGTGGGTCCAAACATGAATACAATGTTTCTAATGTGTGCAGGTAAACCTCCTATATACTTCATAAGGGTTTCCTATGTATGTAAAGGGATATCTAACATCAAATCCATTTTTTGAAAGACATATGTATACTCTTGCACTCTTTATCCTTTTCTTAGTTTTAAATCTTGCCATTCAATTAATACTTTCTCTTTATAACCCAAAGGATATCATTGCTTTCTAAGTGCAGAAATGAAACTTTTCCAATATGGAAATAAATTACCCAATTGTTGTGTTCTGTTTTGCAACTTACTTTTCCACCAGATGAGAGTTGTGCCTGCAAGTCTCAATGATGCCAACTTGATTTGTGTGGCTTCATCCTTGATCTGTTGCACATTGCAATAAACATCCATATGTCTGGCCCAATTGCCAAGTCTCTCTGCATTAAATTCACCATCATATATGGGTAACTCAAATTTAACATCAAGTTTTAATAATGCCATTTCATTCTTGAACATGCTTCTTTGCATTAGATTTAGAACTTGAACTTGGAGAAGAAGGAGGGGATGATGAAGCTGAAGGAGGAATATGAGTAGGATCCTCTCCCTCTTCATTTTTTCCCTTTGAATATTAACCTATATTTGGTTTCTTATGTTCCATGTAATCTTCATACAAAACTTTCATCATCTCCAACATAGCAAAGAAAGTTTTTCGAAACTCTTTCTCATCCTGAGAAAGTCCCTCTTCCGATGCCATCTTCTCGCTTTGATAAGTTCTATTTCCAAATCCAATCAATGGATTCTCTTCAACAATATCGCCTTCACTACGATGTAGATTTTCCCTGGTTAACATGCAAAAATCAAATCCAAACATCAACTAGCTCTGATACCACTTGATCTGAAAATATCTTTTACACGACTATGGTTGAGTTATTATGCATATGTTCATTAACCAATTAAGGAAGTTTAATTAAAAAATAAGAATAAATGAGAATATATCGCAGCCATATAAACATGTACATAACTGAAATGAAGAAATAATAATAAAAAAAACATAACACCAATGTGATAACGAAGTTCGACAATCTCACCTACATCTCTGTGCCTTTGTCTCTGTGGGTGAGGCTTTCTTATTTCTGTTCAAAGCTCAATAAGTACATCACAGTAATGAAAAAAGGCTATAAGATTGATCTATTCATGTTCTCCCAAATCTATAGAACCCAATAGAACAAACGACACTCAAAATAGATGACTGGAGCTTTGAGAAATGGCCCACAAAGGTGCACTCCTCAACCGCTTCCCTCCAATAAAATGGCTTTGGGTTGTATTTCTATCAGCATAACTCTAATATGACACTTCTCATGGCCTCAAGAAGGCTTTTTTTATATATATAAAGTTGGTTATCATCCCCCAACTTCCTCCCAAAATCTGGCCTAAAAAATGGTCCAATATCCCCCCAAAATGGGCAAAATCCTCCAAAAACAAGCATAAAATCAATTAAAAAATCCATATAATATGGTCAAAACCCACTTTATGCAATAATAATTAAACAATATCCACTAGGGCTGGGCTCATGCTCCATATTAGGGTCATATGGTGTCTATGTGGCCAAGCGGCAGCCCAAAGGGCTGCACGTTGGCCCCTTTTATGATTTTTTTGGTCATATGTGGTATGGGGATAGGACCACACCCTTGGGGTGTGCCTAAAACATTGGTCCCAACCCCCACACATATGGTGGAAAGGTTCCTAAAAATTCACTCTCTGGTGGTTGATTTTAAGGCGCCTACTCCCTATGCATTGTGGTCACAGGTAACAGATAAACCATGTGTTTGGGCTTAGCCCCAACCCCCTTCTGCCCTATACACTATTACAATGATATTTAAATAATACAAAGTGGGTTTTAAGCCCCAAAATCATATGTTGGCATGTCGTCCATTGGACATCTCCCAAAGCTTTTCTATAACAATAGGCCATGGTTTTGAATCCCATGAGCCTCAAAAAACTTTTAAACTACCATCTAGTAATAGGGTGCCAAGTGGCAGCCCACATTTGGGCCACATGGCACCTCTTCATTTTCCTAAAAGTTGCCACTTGTCAACATATGAGTGGATCTATCATCTGCCCAGTCAAATTGTTGTTGTGATGCCAAATGTCTCAATGCTACATCAGCATGATGATGTCATGCTGACGTCAGCATTGACTTTTTTTCCTGTTGACCTATTGAATTTTTACCTGTTTGGGAAAACAGTTAGAGTGCGATAAATCTCGCATACAATGTCCATTTGAGAAATTAAATATATGGCCAGAATCAGTGCAACAAGCCGGTCACAATGGAATTTGTTTCATTCGATTTTGAGAAATTCCATTTTTGAGCCTTTTCTAGACATGGCAAGCCTCCTAGATCTGATTCTATATCAACTGTGGTGTTTGGGGTTCTCTTAAAGAAATCCTATATATGTGGGAAAATCTCGATCAATGAGTGTGTTCTGCCATTGTATCTCCCTGGTACGATGTGCATGCATGCATTAAAGACAAAGATATCCCTTTGTTCAGCTCTAGATTAATAACCATCACTGAGGTACGATGTGCATGCATGCATTAAATGTAAATGCATCGCTTCATTCATTTCTAGATTAGTATCCATTAGTTCAAAACACACCATCAAATCAAGCATGATCAGTGAGAGAAGGAAGAGGAGTGGCATGGCCAACTAGTCAGCAAGAATGTGTTCCTCCATGCCTAACAACTTACTTATTCCAGCCTCAAGGCCATGTGCTAAGACCAAGAGAAAATGAGATGGCCCCCAAGGTAACAATAGATGAAGGTGGAAGGGAGGAGCCTTTTTTTCTATCTTTAGGCTAAATGATGTTGTAGTCGCCCTAAAAAAAAATTGAATTCATCCCTTTTGTCTTTCTTCATGATAACAAAGAACATTGAGCCAGGTCCTCCCATGGTGAAACTTTGAGGAACATGCTTTCCCAGTCTGGCCAGAGCTCTAAATTCAAGAAATATTCTAGATCTAAAATTCATCTAAATGAGGCCTATATGATAACAGGCACATCAGATTTTCTCCTTTTCATGATGGTAATGGTCACGTTGATGGAGATCTAAGGTGAATCGCAGAAACATCTATTATCTCCAACGACATGTAGCACGACAACTTTTCAATTTAGCGGCAAGACCACATTGATTTACTTCGTCCTAACAACATCTTACTCTTAGATTAATTTATTGTTTAAGATTTTATGTTTTATATGTACTTAGAAAATTAACAAGTAATACAATGCCTTCGTACATAGTAAAAAATAATATGCAAAGTGGGTAGTCTAAATGAAATAAAACCCATGTTTTATTACAAGAACAACAGTGTGTCAATCCTGCAACTATATTTCATAGAAAACAATGTTCACTTCCCTCTTCGAGAGGGAAACCTCTATTAGATCAACACTCTCTAGATGAAGATCTTCTATAGGTGAAAGTTTCTATTAGGTCTTCTTACATTTGAATTAATATTCCTTAATACTGGGCCTTATTAATATTGGTATTTATTACATGGAAAATATATTATTATACCTACGTGAGGGGTTAGGGAACTTATGCCCGTAACATGCCCTCCCCCTTAAAAACAACCTTGTCCTCAAGGCTTGATATGAGTAAATTGTTGCAGAATGGTGGATGGCTCCCAGGTGGCATCTGCTGGAGTTGTATCTTTCCATTGTACTAGCACTTCCTTGATGGTGTGCTGATGGAGGAGATGCTCACATTGGTCAAATAATTCTTGTGGATACAACCATATGAATCCTTCTTCATCCAACTTGGCAAGAGTAGTTTGAGTTTGACACTTACTTCCAATCACTTTATTTAAGCAGGAGACATGAAAAATAGGATGGAGCTTAAAATTTCTAGGAAAATATAACCGATAGGACACTTGTCTCACTTGATTAAGAACTGTATAAGAACCATAAAATTTGTTCACAAACTTGTGGAAATGGTCATACTTGAGTAAAGTCTCCTTATAAGGTTGTAGTTGAAAAAACACTTGGTCCCCTTCAATAAATTGACGTTCTAAGTGACCTTGATCTTCTTGTTGCTTCATGTGATTCTGAGCCAAGACCAAATTCTCTTTGAGGGTGCAGATAATAGCCGCTTGAACTTTAAGAGTTTGGTCAACCTCCTGGATCTTCGAGACACCAAGCATGTATGAGAAAAATTAAGACGATTCTTTTCCATATACTTCTTCAAAAGGAGTCATTTGAGTAGTTGTATGGTAAAAGGTTTTGTACCACCATTCAAGGAGGGATAACCATTGATCCCATTGATTTTTCTTCTCGGATGAAAAAAATGTCAAATATGTTTCCAAACACTTGTTGACAACTTCAGTTTGACCATTAGTCTGGGGATGATATGTTGTGTTGAGATAAAATTGGGATTCCTGTAGACTGAATAATTGTTGCCAAAAATTGCTGGTGAAAGTGGGATCTCGATCAGAGATAATGGAATGAGGCATTCCATGAAGCTTGAATAAACGATCCATGAAAATTTGAGTTGTTGTGGAGGTAGTGAATAGGTGTTGAAGAGCACATAAATGAGCATATTTGGAAAGATGATCAATGACCACCATGATGATTTATTTATTGTCCAATTTAGGTAAGACAACAATGAAATCCATACAAATATCCCTCCAAATAATGGGTAGAATTGGAAGTGGTTGTAGTGTG
Organism: Picea mariana; assembly: GCA_032191745.1. Classification (NCBI taxonomy): domain Eukaryota; kingdom Viridiplantae; phylum Streptophyta; class Pinopsida; order Pinales; family Pinaceae; genus Picea; species Picea mariana. Next base: position 173,096 of record JASDQU010013559.1, on the reverse strand, counting down.
CCCGGGGATTTGAATGTTTCTCCATTTTTGCATTGACAAACATCACATTCCGACACAAAGGTTTGAATGTCCTTCTTCATACCATCCAAGAAAAAAGAACATTTGACCCTCTCATGGGTTTTGGTAAACCCAAAATGTCTAGCTGTGGGTGTAGCATGAAGCTCATATATCACCATGGATTTAATTTGTCACTTTTTGCTTAAGTACAAATAGAATTTGTAGTGAAGCTATTCATTGTGCAAAGATTAATATGGATAAACATGAGAATTGTCTTGCAATTGTTGGATTAGACACGACAATTTGGGATGTTCCAACCATTCTCAGTGAACAGCTTGGAGCCAATATGGTATAATGAAGGAAAGAGAAAAGAGGGACCCTTCATCTTCATATTTCCTTGAAAGAGAGTATTCCACTACATTGTCTTTTCCTTTCTTGTAAATTATCTCATAATCATATCTAAATAGCTTGGTCACTCATTTTTGTTGCTTCAAGGATGAATGGTGTTTCTCTAGAAAATACTTGAGGCTATGATGATGTGTCTTAATTTGGAAGCGTTGCCCCAATAGATAATGACACCAGAGATCCACATCATGAAGAATGGACATCATTTTATTTCCATAGATTGATTGGCCCAAATGGCACTCCAATAGTTCTTTGCTACTAAAGGCCAAAGGCCTACCATCTTGCATAAGATTGAGACAATTTCTTTCCCATATGCATCATTCTAAGACAAAAGTCTTTTTGAAGTTAGGAAGGGCCAGTACAAGACTTGTGCACATAGCCTCTGTCAAAGCATGGAAGGCTTGATTAGCTGCATGAGTCCAATTGAAAGAATTATTTTTAAGGAGAGTAGTGATAAGGGATGCGATTTTTCCATAGTTCTTAAAAAAATTGCGATAATAGCTCGTTAAAGCCAAAAAACCATGAAAACTCTTGACAGTATTGTTGAAAGGCCAATCCTACATAGACTAAATTTTTTTAGGATCCACCTTAACACCATCCTGGCCAAAAATATGATCCAAATACTCCACTTCAAAAGGTCCAAAGGCACATTTATATTGTTTGAGGAAACATTGGTGTTGAGAAAGGATATGGAGAACTTGATCCACATGGGAAAGATGGTTTTTCCATGTTTTACTATAGATGAAAATATCATCAAAGAAAACTAAGAAAAAATGACGAAGAAAAGGATGGAAGACATGATTCATGAGACTTTGGAAAGTGGAGGGGGAATTGCATAGGCCAAAGGTTAGGACCAAGAACTCATAGTAGCCCTCATGAGTTTGAAAGGCTATCCTAGGAATGTCATCCTCTTTCATACGTATGTGGTTGTAGCAGGAACGAAGATCAATTTTCGTAAATTAGTGAGCACCACTCAATTCATCGAGTAGATCACCAATGACAGGAATTGGAAACTTATCTTTGATGGTGATTTTGTTGAGAGAATGAAATTTGGGACACATGCACCATGTGCCTTCTTATTTTAGAACCATGATCACATGAGATTAATAGGGGCTAGTACTATGGCGGATGACACCTACGTTGAGCAATTCTTGAACATTTTTCTCAATTAAATTCTTCCAGGCAAAGGGATGACAAAATGGGAAGACATTGGGAGGAAGACTACCCAATTTTAGAGGAATGTAATGATCATGAACACCACGAGAAGGGGGAAAGGCATTGGGAATGGAAAAAATAGTGTGGTTTTTGGAAAGTCTAGATTGGAGGCCAGGATGCATAGAGCGTGTCTCAGCTTCTTGAATGACATTGAGTTGGGAAATAATGTAGGAATGGATTTTTTTGAGGATATTTTCCATTCGATGGTGTAACATCCTACCTCATTATGACAACAACACTGATAACATGTGCAAATTTTTCTTCTTTTTTTTTTTGTGTGTGTACGCGTCCCGGGGTAATAAAACATCTGACTCTGTGTCGCCACCCGACGATGAACTTGACACACATAAATACATCACAACAAGACGTCCTAAGACGCACCTTAAATATCGCCAAGCAAGGAACAACAATCATTCATCGATAACAAGACCGACCACCCATCCATTCTACTCTCCAATGGTTAGGACCTCCAAGACACACAAGCGACGCTCAAGCCCCGGGTTCCCATCGCTTTTGACCGTTTAAGGTCTCAGGGCTGGTGACTTTTCTGAGGAACATGGGGGTGTCTATATCCCGCCTGACACAATCCAGCCCAAGGACCAGAACACTCACATCAAGGATGGTCAATGCACAGTAAGGTTCTGTGAATCGATGCATACTAGAAAGTATTACACGGTGCCAAGAAAGTTATAACGAAATCCATTATGAATGACATAAGAGTGAGAAAAAGGAAACAACTTTATTTAGGTCAAGAGGCAAGGGTAGTCGTCTACTTTACTTCAAGGGGTGGGAATAACCCTACATTAATTTGACTGTGTAGCCTTCATAGATGAAATAACCCCACCCATGCCCATCACACCTATCACAGTGCCCAAGGGTAGAAACGATCCTTTATACAATAATCAAAAACAAGGAGCAAGAGGATGACACTTGACGAGCAGCCTGGAAACACAAGGGCATAACTACCATTTATCCCAATCATTCTCGTTCATCCAGGACAACTGCAACATGTAATTCAAGATCTTCATCACTTGGTACCCTAGTTTTTTCCATTACCACGCAATACATGTAATTCTACCCAAGTTATAAAGATTCAATTCTAAGGCATCGACAAGGCTTCGTCGGATTCGTTTAAGCTTACCAGTCTACACCTCAATTTCTATAAGTCTAACTCGCCGAACCCAGACTAAAGATATTACACCCTTATCCCTATGTTTTATACATCCGAAAGGATATATGGGTGGAGGTATAACCATTCTTCTCACTAATTAGGTGAAAAATCCTAAGGGATATATTGGCCTTCTTAGGAAGGCACTATTATATTTTGTGCCAACAAGCTTAAGACTACTCATTATCCAGGTCCTTACCACAAGGA
>JASDQU010013559.1:155012-165186 GCA_032191745.1 Picea mariana | reverse complement strand
TATTAGAAATTCCCTCTGTTCTGAAAAATAATTTCTCAAATGTAGGTATAAAATCTTTCATTGTAGTTGACTATTTCAATTTGGCAAAACCGTCGAGGGAGTGTGTATCAGTGTTGAAAAGGTCATAGAGTTCAACCACAAACTAGGTCCAAGTCACATATCCTTGGTGTGATTTGCGACACCATGTCCACCATTTCAAACTTTCAGGAATCATCCAAATAGAGGACATCATAATGAAGTTTGGCCTAGTCATCAATGATTCCATGCAAGGACAAGTAGTGTTCCATTTGAGTGAGCCAACCAGTGGGATCTGAGCCATCAAATTTGTTCACCTACACTCCTAGAAGACAAAGATAAAGATGAAAATGTTTGGAATGAATATGGTGAGAATTGGAGGAAGTGGTACCTTATAGGTTAGAACATTGATTAGATGAAGAATGGATGCCAAAAATGGACATTTTTTCTAGGACCTTGGCAGAAAATGAATCAATTTGAGACTCAAGGTGGCATTCAAGTTGGATGGAAAGGTGAGAATTGAGGTGCCTTTTCAACTCCAGTCTGAGGTGGTAAATTTGGGACTCAATATGGCTAACTATGCCATTTTCAAGTTATTGGTTGTTAGTGTGGGCCATGATGATGGGATAACACATGAAGCGGTGATAAATAAAGGTGGGTGAAAAGGGCGTGTGGTTCCATGGAAACAAAAGGCTAATAGATGATAGGTATCACTATGATCAATATGAAAATAGGAGTCCAATGTAATAGGTCCCAAGTAGGGGTGTTGGAAAGGGGGTTGAGATGACAAGAAAAAAAAAGGATAAATTGATAAGAATCACTGTGATTAGGATGAAAAGAGGATTCCAATCAGATAGCTCTCAAATAAGGGTGAAGGAAGGCCCCAGACTTTTTTTTAACTCCCGTGGATTTATAGTCTAAGTTGAATAATACTGCAATGTTGAAAGGACAAAATTTTTAATAGGACAAAATGTGTAGTAATTTTTCAACCAAAATGCAGGAGGTAAAGTTGCATGGAAATATATCTTGTCTTTGTTTTTTTATGTTTCCTTCCCAAGGGTTAGGGTATTCAGGGTTTCTACAAGAAAGTGTTTTCCCTGTGCTATATCTCTTTGATATAAGTGTGGGGTCCTACAATAGTACTTGAACCGATATCCTAGGTAACCAACTAAGGAGGAAAGACCATAACCTTAGCTGTACTACCCAACAACCCAAGTACTAGAGAGTATCTTCCCAAGTGTTGTTCTCGGTGGCACTATAGTAGTCAGGTGACCGATCGATTTTTCTACGGAGGGATTCAGGAGATCTAGGTCGATCCGTATACACATGTTTTCTAATGTGGTACCACTCGAAGGGGTACCAATAGGCATTTCAAGGGTGGCCAACAATGTACGCCTAAGTACCACATTCAGTTCCTGCATGTATGCTTCCCTCACCCTAGATTTATGTGTTGAACGACATACCTTTGTTGATTTAATACATGGGAATACATCTCTACTGTGAAAAAAATTACCCACAAAAGTGCTTTGTTACCACTTGTAAGGTACCGTATCTATTATAATAGATGAAATCATAAATATTGCAGAAAATAACAGTGGAACAACACAATAGATGAAACCACAACACCAAAATAATACCTTTATTGATAAGAAACAATGTTCACTTGCCTCTTCTAGGGGGAAAACTCCGGTGAAGAATAAATGTATTACAATAATTCTCCAGAAAATACTTATCATACCCTTGAATCCTATTTATACTAAATCTATCTACCAAAAGAACAATCTAGAGGAAGATCATGTAGAAGAATTTTTTTTTAATAGGTCTTCTTACATTGCACTTATTCTGCCTTATTACTAGGCCTTATTAATATTGGCCTTTATTACATGGAAAATAGATTATTCTACCTACGTGAGGTGTTAGGTAGGTTAGGTCCCTAACATTTTCAATTTAGCAGCAAGACCACACTGATTTACTTGTTCCTGCCAATGTCTTACTCTTATATTGATTTATTTATTAAGATTTTATCTTTTCATATGTACTTAGAACATTAATAAGTAATAGAATTCATTCATATATGGTAAAAATGAATATGCAAAGTGGGTATCCAAACTGGACTAAAACCCAAGCTTTATTACAAGAATAAAAGTGTGTCGAGCATGTAACTTGTGCCACACAAAGAAATATTACAAGGGAGATACATCTTAGTTTACATCAATAATAACCTATGAGAAAACACAAATAACACTCTTTCATTGAGTGGCCCTATTCCCTTTCTTCGTTACCACAATGAAACCAAAGAAAGTCACCTCCCCTTCATGCTTCATCTATGTGACACCTCTGGCCCTTACCTTAAATCATTTTTCCCCCTTCCTTTATTCAGAACTCATTTTACATCAGAACTTGCTTCCTCCCAAATGGTCTTCACCTTTGTACATATAGGAACCCAACCTTTGAACTAGAGTGTCTCTTGCCTTGGAGACGATGTATTGTTTGGCGGTTTGTCTAAGGAGTGCACGTCCCTCAGGTGAGTCCAACGACTGACCTAAGCACACCCTCCTCTCTTCCAATAGACTCATTCCTTTTACTTGGGTTCCCAATTCATGTCAACAACCAATCATTAACCAAATGATCTTCAATAGATGGTTAAACGTGTGTTGCATGACATGTTGGTCTAGCTCTTGTTGGCACTTCGAGCCCTCATGGTGACCAAACTCACCCAATATATGTATTCCTTTGTTGGATGGTTGGATCAAGTGCTCCATCTGCCAAAACATTCAACCGACACCCCTTCCACTCTAGACAATCCATCATTTTAGTGATGCAATCATTTCTTCATTTGCAAAAGAAACAATTTTTTTTCCACGTCTTTCATTAACTATCGTGCCTAACTTATGTTGTAAGCCATATTTGGGTGGAGTCATTCCCTAGAATTTCACATGCCCAAGGAAACTCAACTCTCCCCTATATGGATACTTTTGTCTTTTCATTCGTACCAAGCATCATACTTTCCCGATTTCATTCATCTCGTTCTGCAATAGAAGTGTGCATGCTCAGGCTTGGTGCACCAAGCCTTACAACCTCCCCCACTCCAATTCATTTTTGTCTCGAAAAATCTACGAAATATGCGATCCCCATCTTTTCCTGAACTCATATCTCCATTCAAAACTAATTCCTCTAGAAACCCTAAGTCTTATGCCATTGGAAACCCCAAATTTCTATCTAGTGGAAACACCAAGTTTCCCTTTGTCATTTCACTTATTCTATCTCATGCACAATATATGCCCGAAGTAATTCTGACCATTTCACTTGTAGAATGAATTCCTTCCACCCAACTTTGTTGCATTGACCCATGTGCTAACTGTCAAATTTCCAAAGTGTTGAACCATGTTGACCTGTACCTTGCACCCTTACCTCGACCATTATACCATGTCTCGACACATGTCAACCCCCAAGTTTTTCATTGGTTGGGTAATCAATCCAACCATTACGTGTAGTGCTTAAGAGTCACTTCCTCATGTCAAACATAGTCTTTGTTTTAGCAATTTTTTCTCCTTATCTAATCCAACCATCAGGTGTAGTTCTTAATATACACTTCCCCATGTTAAACATAGTATTTTTGTTAGCAACTTTTCCTCCCTCAAGGTCAACGAAATGTTCTTCTCCTTCACCGAAAATATGTTACGTCTTCAACCCAGCTCCATAACTGCTTCCAAGATGCTAAAAAACTGTATGTGCTCCATTATGTTGATTATTTTCCTCCACAACCCAACAATTTTTACCTTCGTCATGGCAGAGAAAAATGACAACCATCCTCTAACTCATGAAGTATTCATCCTTAAACCTCTTCTATGACACCTTTCTCCAAGACACCCAAGGTGGCATTTCCTGCTTCATATGCAGTGTGCCCACTCCCAACTGCTCGGTAATGAAGGTACTCATGGATGCCACCACCAAGGTTTTGGGTGAATGATGTGTCTAATATATGCTTTGTGCATAAGAACGTAAGGGCCATTCTAACCTCCTTCCATGACAATCCCAACTTCTCAAGTAATTCTAGATGAAGCTCAAAGTCATAGATCCCCATCCTTTGTCTACAAAAGTTTATTATCACTATGGGGTCTCGGTCTTCTCTTCCCAGTTCCTCCACATCCACCAAGTTTGTCTAAGTGAGTGATTTCATGCCCTCCTTTATATAAAAAATTAAATGTTTCTGTTGAAGTGATTCATTTGACCAATCCTCCTAAAATTCATTGCAAACCCACTTGCAACATGGTGACTTGAGCTATGTTTCCTATGCGATGAATTCCACAAGTGTTGCGATGGCCAACATGAAATCATCCTCCCTAACATTCTTTTGTTCTGGAATCATCTATTTCTATTTCATCATGTCACAAGTTTTGTCTGCGCTTTTGAAGGTTCCCTCAATCAACCTGATTGCAACACTTATGGGCTTTCGTCCAAGATTTATCTTGGTTTTCATGGGATTTTTCCCAGAACACCAAGAAATGCTCATGTGGCATGAGACATTCCTTGGAATACTTGAGAAAATACTTACCCAATATAATCACATGATCATTTAGTGAAGCCACCATCAAATTCCACTATCCCAAGCTACTCATGTCTCTCAATGGTGCAAAACAAACCACTCCTGTCACTGATTTCAGATCTGAGTTAACCACCTTGAATGCAACCACGCGCCTCTCAGACTTACAATTGATCAATGTAGCAGTCTGTTCACTTATGAAAATTTGAGTAGCATCGGTGTCATCTAAGGATTCCATCTTAACCCCACTCACTATCATGTCCAAAAAAAAAATTATGACTTCTCCATATTGCGAACAATATCTCCAGTCCCTTTCCTTGAACTCATCCAAATGCTTCATCAACTCCTCTAACCCTTCCACCGTTACATTTTATTTTTCTCATTGTGGTTGGATTACTTATTCAAATGTTGCAAGCTCCTTGTTTGTAGGGTGCACTTGCATTTTGTACATCCATTCCAACTATTCCTTCAATGAACATTTTACTACTAAATGATTAATGTTGCACAAGAAACAATGAATTATCCTACCTTTATGATCAAGTAATTTGAATTTCCTCTTTTTCATGAATTCACCTTTTCCTTGGGAGTCCTCCTTTGTCAGTGACCCCACCCTCGATGAGTTCAAAGATTCAATTCTGCGCATGAGATATTTTTTTCATGGTTTATGTCATGCACCAACTTCCTTCATCATCCGGAAAAAATTTGTGAAACGGTGTCATGAACACACTTCACATATGATAGAAATTATGTCCTAAAGTGAATTTGGTTGTTCCATGATGTTATCAATGGTGGACATGGCTTCCCCCTCCTTGGGAAATTCTAACTCAAAGACTTGGAAATATTCATCCATTGAGAGATTCTTCTATCTTTCATCCAATGAATCTGACCATGCGGTGACCGACTTGATCTTCTCTAATATTTTACTGGTTGCTTCCATGATCATATATAATTATTCATCAAGGTTTTTATTCACTATGTTGTCCATCATCAACTCCATCATATGTTTGTCACTCTTTTCACACATATATGTTGTATGAAATCGTTGATTCAACTCTGATATTTTGCTCCCTTATTTCACATCGCATAACTTCCTTTGCAAAAACTTGTCCAGCCAAAAAGTGCATCCCCTACAACTCTTTTCACTGAAGTAGTGGTGAAGAACCAGATATTTTCTGATACCACCCATCACGACCCTGAAAGTGGTGAAGAGCTCACCAATTTATCAATAAAAAAACCCTAAGTTGTCCCTCGCTTAGCTTCGTGAGTTTTGCACTCTCATACCACCTGTCATACCAGTGAATATCTTGTGCAAATGACCGAAATGTTCAATGTATCCAACCACATGAGGAATTGTAGATAATCAACTCGATGGAAAGACAACACTGATCTACTTGGCCTAGACTATGTCTTAATATTAAATTTGTTTATTACTTTATATTTTGTGTTTTCATCTATATTTAAAACATCAATAAGAAAGGGAATGCATCCAGACTGACTAAAAATGAATATGAAAAGTGGATGTCCAAATCGACCTAAAACCCAAGTTTTATTAAAATAACAACAATGTGTTTATCATGCATCTCATGCCAAACAAAGAAATATTACAAGGGATATTGTTATAACCCTAATTTGCACCAGACATGCTTACCTGGCCTCAGGCCATTTCAAATTCCTTTTTTTCCGAAACACTATTGAACAACTCTTCTTAAAAAACCCTTTTATAAAGCCCCACGTGCCCTGCTCCATTATTGCACATGTGTACATGCTAGATGACCCAAGACAACCTGCGTGTACCTACAAAAGCATGAAAAAAGGAAATTCACTGACGGAACACACAACTTTGGGTAAGTTAACTAAACCTTTTGGCCATGCATGGCTAGTCATTCGACCAAATACCTAGCTCCTTCTAACCTATAAAAGAATGGGTAGGGGTCCCATTTGAAAGGAGGAAAATCATAGTAAAGAAACTATAACCTATCGAGCATTCCCTTTGTCCCAACCTTTATCCATCCTTGTGAAAAGAGAAGTATAGAAAAAAGTAGTTGGAAGACAGTGAAAGAAGATCCCAGTACCAGGATCAAGGAGCAGTAGGTGACATTATCATTGTAAGGTATCATTGTGAAGTTAATTAAAGAATTTCTTTTCCCGTATCGCCATATGAGATTGTCATTATTTGGATATTGATTGCTCCATTGATTAAATCTCTAACCCATTAGTTCATATATCAAATGCATGTGGAGTTATTTGTTTGTCTTTTGTGAATGCAAGTTAGCATTGGGAGGAGAGTTGTAGTCAGAGAACGACCAAGCATAGAACAGGATCGACATAAAACAAGAAAAATAAGGTACGTCAACTTAATCTCTTGAGCCTTGTATTTATATATGAGTAATGGGGGTTTAGGCATGCGATGATGGTAAAATGTAAGAATCTTTAGGTCATTTCTGCATGAATGATAAAACCCTTAGTGCTAGTCCGTAGGAGGGATTTCCCACCCACAATAGAATTGGTGACCGTACTGGGGATCTCTAGGGTTTCTGGGAATGTTTTTTCTTGGGTATTTTTAAAAACTGGTTTCATTCCTTGTTTTTAAAGTTTCTGCAAAATTTTGAGCTTACAGAGTTTCTGGTCTTCCATACCAGTTATCTCTATTTCTTTTCTTGACTGCATTTTTTGAGACCCACAGATGTACACGTGGCCTGTATAAGGTCTGAACACGTGTACCCGTGCCCTACCTTTCCACAACTCGCATGTACACGCTAGCTGAGGAAGTGTCAGTTGCATGTATGATTCTAGAAAATTTCTTTTAGAGAGGTAGTCATCCTCTCCCTTGTCAGAAATAGTTCTTCTTAGGGGTTTCTGGAACTCTTTCTAGTCTTTGTTGTTTGCAGTCTATAGCTTAGGTTTCACCTCAGATTGGTTTGTTCTATGAAGTTTTCCTTGAATTGTTTTCTTTTTGTTTCTTCTGATTAAAGTAAGTGTCTGAGTCTTCAAGAGATCCTGGTTCTTAGTACCATTAGTCTCTGCCTGGGCTTGATTGTTTGGCTTTTCATTTTTCCTAGAGTTTCATAGATACATGCAGCCTGTATAAGGCCTACATGCGTGTACACGTGCCCTGAATTTACACAGCTCGCGTGCATACGCTTGCTTTTGAATTGTCAGCAGTGTGCCTGTGTAGAAAATTCTTGTTTAAGTTAAGGAAGACATCATTTACATTCAAAAAAGTTATACCCCTTAGGTTTTTGGGTCTCTTTCATAGCGGTTAGTAACTTAGGTTTGATCACAACAATAGATTTCTTTTTCTTTTTTTTCATTAAAAAGTTTTCCTAAAAATTTTCTTTTCATAGGGTTTTTAGACAAGTGTGAGAGTCCAATTTTAATTTGCTTGTGTGTTATTTTTAAAGTGACTCTTTGTGACTTGCGCTTAGGCTAGAAGTTTTCTTGGTCTTTATTTGTTGATATTTTTTCTTTTTGCTTTGTGAGCATTCAAATAAAAAAAATTCTTTTATTTCTTTGTCTGGTTAAATAGTGTTAGTTTGCATTAGTAACCAGGAAAAGTATTTACTTTCATAAGTTCTTGACGGTTTACATAGATCATAAGTAGCTCATAGTCAAGTGAAATCATTCTTTGAGTTTGTTGTTTAAAGATCTTAGAATTTTTTTTTTTTAGTTTGAAAAGTTGTTTTCAAGAAGAAGTTATTATGTTTCCATCTTTCTGTTTATTTGTTTTTCGTCTTTCAAACATCACTAGTTTCACTTTCATAACCTTTGACTTAAGACAAGCCATAAAAATTAACACTAAATCTAAAATTTATTAGATTTTTTATGTTTGTAGGGTCAACCAACTAGTTTAGGGTTAGGCCCATAATTAGGTTGGAGAGGAAACTCTTTAAGGCCATTAAATCAAACATTGGAGTCTGAGTTAGGGAGTGTCCAAATCCAATATCATGAAATTTATCTGGGATCCCCCTCTAACACAGGGTCTAAACACAAGGTCTCGTGTGGAAAGGTAGTGGAGATAACCCCTCCAAAGATGGACCAATCGTGGTGGAGAACACATATAGAGGGCTTGTCTTGGGATTCCGTCGATTGCATTTTCCACGAAGCTTCGTGGGTCTTGAATTTGTTTGAGGTCTTCAGTTTTATTTCAGACCACTTGCCTTCGATACCCTTCATAGGTGTCGGGCTTGATACCCTGCTCATTGTGGTCTAACCAACTATCAACTATACCCGCTTGGTGACTATTCGCGCACTGGCAACCTAGTTGCCTATCTTTTTTTGTGACATACATAGGTGACTGCGGGGGTATACCATGGTACCTAGGATAGAAATTGGGCCACGCTTTGCAGAGTATACCCAAAGGGTGCTTCCATGTTTGAGTTTCACTTGCACCGATAAGTTTCTCTAGTGTTGGTTGTTGTAACTGTTCTTCTAACTAGTTTAGTGTTTGTTTATTTTTATCTTATAGGTAATTTCCTAGTGTGTGTTGTTTTTGAATGAATATAAAGCCCTAGTGTGTCTTTGATCTTCTCACACAGTGGATGATCACGAGCTCCTTCGGTCACAATAGCATCTGGGCCTATCACCTGTTACATTGGAGTGACCCCCACCACGACTAAGGTGAAAGCTAGACCAACAAGCGTATTTTGAAGAAATTGGGTCACCAAAAATCACACCTGACCAACCTCTATTAAAGGACCTTTCAGCACCTTTAAAGCCAAAGGTAACGGAGGCAAATCCTTCCTCTTCTTCTGGGAATCCCAATATTCCCGCCACTATTGTCATCATAGGGGGTGTTCCACCTCCTACCCCACCATCGTCAGTCCAAGCCACCATGGTCTTGACCACCTATACCTTGAGTAGTGGTGCAATCCCATCTTTGGTGAAGACCAATGCTCCTTTCACATAGAGTGTGACAGGCCCTCCATTCTCATACGGGATGCCTCACTCAGGTAAAAGTCCTATACTATCCTACTCCACTTTGTAGACTTTAGGTCTAGGGGCAGTGAGCTCTAATGCTCCACTGCAAGGACCCATGGGGGGCACTTCAGCTCTTTTTAACACTTTCCCTTACGGGGGAGGTCATATACCTCCTTCATCCCCTTAACTCAGCGGTACCCACTAGCAATCCGTCGGGCCAAACACACACCATAGTTCAATTGGAGCAGGCGGTCAAGGACCACCTTCTCATAATATGTCGATGGGGTCAACACTTTTTTCTTTATTTGGTGCATTTGGTAACAACACATTCTCGTCAGATTCTTTCCCGACTAGGGGTAACCCCGGTTATGGCCAACCTAATCCTATGCAGGGTACTATTCCTGCACAGGGGGCAAACCCAGGAACTTCTTCGGCATCAGGACCTTGGAATTCTTGGCAAGGATCAGTTCCCTCATCAGGAATGTTGATCTGGGAAAATTATTTTCACAACCAATGGAACCCTTCACAAGGTGTTATGCCTATGCCCATGGGATCGACATGGGGCAACCCTTCCCAAAGTCCTCCAAACGTTTTGCATGCCCAACCATCTATGTCCTATTTTGGGAACCAGCCGATGATGTCTCCTCACATGCAGAATCTATACGCTATTCATGGAAATGGTTTTTACCAAAACCCCAA
>JASDQU010013559.1:91225-109127 GCA_032191745.1 Picea mariana | reverse complement strand
AATACTTCCACAAGTTAAATAATTTATTTCCCCTTTACAATTTAAAACCACGGATTTTAATTAAATTATTCCTCTCTTCATTTTACCCTCTAAATTTAAGAAGACTAAAACTATTACTTAGGTGGGTTTTAGTTTATATCTTTATTTTTATTTTTATAGGGTCTTTTTCTTAAGGCTAAACAAAATTTTACCCTAGAGAAGTTTTAGACTTAGGTTTAGATTCTGAAATGGGCGACAATTATTTAGGGAAGTCGTTTTAAGAATTTCTTAAGGTGTTAAATGTATTAGGGCCATCTAGGTTTGTTCCTTCCTCAACATCAATGCAATGTGCCCTTAAGGACTCACCACGTGATCCAAGGGTGCCACTCGCCTCAGTCGTTTCTTTTGCATGATGCGCCCTTCAGGATGCACCACGTGCTCCAAGGGTGCCACTCGCCAACTTGACTGATTGGTAGACATCTATAACCCTTGGTGTCAACACTCCACTAGGTGAACTTGTGGGAGACTAAGGGCTCTAAGGAATAATACCCCCACCTTATTGCATGCCCCTTAGAATCATCGTGAGCGACTGTCATAGTCTTTCCTTAGGGCATCATGGATCCTCTCGAACTAGGTAATTGTTAACCTACAGTTTGAGCCATGGAAAGAGTGCTAGTAGGCTGTGGCAGGGCTACTGTCCACACCTCTCCCTCAACCTCTCTGGAAATCATGTGTGGTGCCTTTACTCCATCTGTGAGTCTAGTCGGCAAGCTATCGTCATCCTGCATCATCAAAAATCATGTCAGAACATGTCCACATAAATCATCAAATCAATGAATATCACGGTAAATAAATCAACCCAAATAGCACAGTCCCTGACTCAATCCAGAGTCCAAGGGGTTCCATCGATGCCTCTGCATCCTCAAGGTCCAAAACCCTGCACACTCAATAAAACTGAGTCAATAGCACCTGTCTATATCAAAGAAGTAAAACATCATGTCATCTATCATAATGCATCATAATCAAGGATAAATGTTGTAATATCATAAAAGTCCAGATCATTTGCGAGCAAGTGTCCTCAAAGAATAAGTTTTATCAGTGCGCCTGAGCGAGATGTTACATACACCCCCTCTTGGTCTAAACTTCATCCTGAAGTTTCATAGTATAAATGCCGAAATAAAAGTATCCTAGTATCATAAGTCTATCTATCAAACAAAAATGGAAACTGCTGGTGCATATCATATGCGTCCTCCCAGGTCGCCGAGTGTAGATTATAACTGTCCCATTGGACCTTGACCTGATCTACCATTCGATGTCGTAGCTGTCGAATGCGATGATCCAATATGCAAACTAGCTGAGTCGTTAGCGCTCCCTTGTCTGATACCTGCAAGGAACTCATGTCAATCACATGTGTAGGATCACTAATATAATGTCTCAAAACAGATACATGAAACACATTGTGCATACGCCTCAAAGAATCAGGAAAGTCTAGTCGATAGGCCACGGGCTCCTTTCTCTCCACAATCTCGAAAGTTCCCATGAACCTAGGAGAGATTTTAGCTCCCTTTCCAAACTTGATCGAACACTTATGTGGTTTAACCTGCAAGAAGACTCGATCGCTGACCTTGTAACTACGGTAGACTCGGTGCGCATCAACATAACTCTTCTGTCGATCCTGTGCTTCCTTAATCCTTTGTCTTATGGTTTGCATTTGATCTTCCATTTCTTGGATCACTTCTGGTCCCACCAGGACCCTATCCTCAAGATGATCCCAACTCAAGGGCATTCGACATGGTCGCCCATAAATAAACTCAAAAGGTGTCATCTTAATGGTGATCTGGTAACTATTGTTGTAAGAGAACTCTACTAGAGGCAAGAATTCCTCCCAATGCTTTTGTTGGTCCATCACGTACATGCGCAACATGTCTTTCAAGGTTTGGTTTTTTCGTTCTGTCTATCCGTCAGTCTCTGGGTGATACGTAGTACTAAAGTTAAGTTGAGTTCCCAAGGCCTCTTGGAAACTCGTCCAAAATCATCCAGTAAACACCGATCCTCGATCGAATATAATCCTCTTAGGATCACCATGCAGCCTCAAAATCTCACTGATGAAAAATCTAGCTATGTCAGGTGTCTGATACGTCGTACGCATAGGAATAAAGTGAGCACTCTTCGTCAGAGTGTCTACTACTACGAAAATTGAGTCATGTATTCTTGCTATCAGTGGCAATCCAACAATAAAATCCATCGAAATAACTTCCCATTTTGATTCCGGAATGGCATGTGGTTGAAGTAATCCTTCTGGGTGTCTATGTTCAGCCTTCATCTGCTGACACTCTAGACATCTAGCCACAAAGTTGACTATGTCGGCCTTCATTCCCTTCAAGAAGAATAAGGGCTTAAGGTCTTCCCTCATCTTCATGACTCCTGGGTGAGCCATGTAAACTTCTCTATGAGCCTTGCTCAGGATCAACATTCTCAACTCGTCATTTGGAGGTACATAAATCTGACTTCCAAACCTCAATAACCCATCACTATCAAATGAAAATCCCTCGTATCATGGTACCATCATGGTGTTTTGTCTGATAAAACCCTCAACCTCTTTGTACCAGTCATCATCACGCTGTAAAGTGAGAATCTTCTCACGTAGATTCGTCTGAAGAGGCGACACCGAAAATATGTGAAGCCTCTGACTCAAAGCATCGGCCACTCGGTTCACTGTTCCCTTTATGTAAGTAATCTCTAAGTTGTACTTTCTAAGCAATTCCAACCAATGTCGTTGTCGCACGTTTAGGTCGCTTTGCGTAAAAATGTGTTTTAGTCCACAATGATCAGTCTTTAATTCACATTTTCATCCAACAAGGTAGTGTCTCCAAACCTTCAAGGCATATACAATGGCTAAGAACTCCAAATCATGCGTCGCGTAGTTCTCTTCATGCCTTCTCATTTTCCTCGAAATGTAAGCAAACACTCATCCATCTTGCATCAAGACTCCGCCTAAACCTTCCTTGGATGCGTCAGTGCATACCATGAAGTTTGCATCCATGTCAGGGACTTTTAATATCGGTGTTGTTGTCAACAACTCTTTAAGCCTCCGAGATGCTTCCGTGCATTTCTTGGTCCAAACAAACTTCTTGTTTTTCTTCTGCAATTTCGTGATCGGATTTGCTATCTTCAAAAATACCTCAACAAACCATCGATAGTATCCTACTAAACCCATAAAAATATGCACTTTTGGGACATTCATCGGCACAGGCCATTCCATAATAGCCTCAACCTTGGTCGGATCCACGGCGATGCCTTCACTGGAAATGACATGCCCTAAGTAGTGAATCTTCGATTGATAAAAAGAGCATTTGGACAACTTCCCATAAAATCTGTGCTCTCACAGACATTGTAGTACCAAGCGCAAGTGATTGTCATGCTCCTCCGTCGTCCGAGAGTAGATCAAAATATCGTCAATGAATACTTGGACGAACTTGTCCAAGTACTCACAGAACACCCCATTCATCAAACTCATAAATACTTCTGGGGCGTTTGTCAGTCCAAACGGTAAAACAGTAAACTCAAAATGTCCAAATCTCATCTTAAAGGCGGTCTTAGGGATGTCATCCTCCTTGATCTGCAACTGGTGGTACCCTGATCACAGATCGATATTGGAGAACACCGTCACACCCTTCATTTGATCGAACATATCATCAATTCTTGGTAAGGGATATGGATTCTTGATCATAGCCTTGTTCAATTGACGGTAGTCAATGCAAAGCCTCCACGATCCGTCCTTCTTTCGTATGAAAATAACAGGTGCACCCCACAGTGACACACTAGGACGTATCAGTCCTAGGTCCAACAACTCCTTCAGTTGCATTTTCAACTCTTTCAACTCCGGGCTTGACATCCGATAAGGAGTTCTTGCTATTGGTTCGGTCCCCAGTTTTAGGTCTATGGTAAACTCCAATTCCCTTTCTAGTGTCATCCCAGGTAACTCCTCTGGAAATACGTCCACAAACTCCTTCACCACCGGAAGGTGTTCTAGACCTTCTGCTACTCCCTTCTCGTTTAGCGCAAGTATTTCATAAATCTTGCACCCCTTGTGCATACTCTTCCGTAACTGTAAGGAAGAAATGAACCTCAGGGAAACTCCCTATTTTCATCCTACAATCACATGTCTCTATCCCTCATCATCGATCAAGCTCAACCATTTCATCTTATAGTTGAGTATTGCCTCATGCAATTCCAACCAATCCATTACAATCACGACGTCATAAGATCCTAAGATCATGACATACAAGTTGACCCTCGTGACAAACTCTCCCAAGTTAAGGGCACAGCTCGTAACCTTTCCTCCAACCTTTTGTTTGGCTCCTGAAGCCATCTCTATGAAGCTAAAATTTTCTTGTTCGACAGCCTTTACCTTAATCCTTTTTAGCACTGCACCAAAAAAGAAACTCTTATTAGCACCCGGGTCTATCAAAATACTAAGGGCCTGGTCAGCGACAATACCTGTCATCTCAAGCACAATCGACTGGTGCTCTGCCTGGCGGTTATTCACCGCTGCATGAATTCGATGGGCCTTGCCCATATCTCCCACTGTAGTGGGTCCGGCTGATCCAGACGCTCTGGTCCTCTCCACCGGACAATCATGCTGGTAGTGTGGCTCCCCACACGTCTAACACCCCTTCTTCGGCCCAGCAGTCCTGGTACCGAAAGTAAAAGATGACGGCCCACTGGCCTGGAACCCACGTTCGTTCTACTGAACACGCCTAAACTGCTGCTGCTGCGAGCGACGCTGCTGCTGATGATGTGGTCCCCGATAAGGTGTCTGTTGTTGAGGCGACAGTTGCTGGGGTGTAGTGTAAGTGGATCCCCTTTGGAAGCCACGATATCCCGGCATATGTCTTGCTGGTGTCTGGTGCTACAGTGTTCCAGATGAAGCCTGCCCTACTGGTCTCGCTGGTGTCCTAGCCTGACCCCCACTGATGAGTTCTTCCTCTGCTATAAGGGCCTTCTAGACGACATCATGCAAGGTTTGAGGCATCAAAATCTTAACCTTTGCACACAAGCTGTCGTTAAGTCCAAACACGAACCTGTTGACCTTAAGTTTTTCTATGTTAAGGTGTGGAGCATACCGGAGCAGCTCCATAAAATGTGCCTCATACTCGGGCACCGTACGACCTCCCTGTCGTAAAGCGTTGAACTCATTAAGATGATGCTCAATGAATTCCTATGAAATATACCTCTCTCATAACCGTTTCTTGAACAGTTCCCATGACACGTCTTCAATGGCCATGTTCAGCTACGGCAGGAGCGTCTTCCACCATAGAAGAGTGCTCCCCTTCAATTGAAAGACCGCGATGTGGACCTTCATGTTGGAGGTATAATCGCGAAGTGCGAAGCACATTTCCATATTCTCCAACCATGCCTCAGCGGCAACACCATCCGGGGCACCAAAGAACTCAAGAAATTTAACCTTCTCGAGTTCACGGTGAATGCTACCAATAATGACCGGTGTGCGTGGTGGAACCTCAGTAGGTGTCGGTGCCCTGGCGTTGTCTCTGTCCAATCGGTTGATCAGTTCCTCAGACATGCACTGAAAATACCTCATCATCCTGACCACATCTCCAACTGCTATATGCTCCTGTCCGAGAACCTATTTTCCTTCCCGAGGGTTAGACCCCTTAGGCATGGATGCTACTGGAGGCATCACTCCTCCTCCCCCATCACCCTGTCATATACCTCCACGGTGTCCTCTAACCATGATTACCTACATGCACACAATCAACTTGATCAACAACAGTATAATCAAATCAAATCCTGTCAACGAAATCCGTAGTGAATCCCAAGTCACAGGTCAAACCAGCTCTGATACCATATGTAATGAACCTATCATTCGTCATGACTACAAACCTCATATAACAAGTGGAGTTTTAGTTTTTTTTTTTTTTTCAACAAGTGTGTCCGCACGTACAAGGGAAACAAACATATTTGACTCTACTTCACCACCCGATGACTAACAAGACACAACCATGATGATCACAACAAGAAGACATATGGAACACAACAAGTAACTGCAAGCATTAAATGACCATCAATCAACCATAAAAGACTGGCTTCCCGCCCGCCCTACCCTGCAATGGTTAGGACCTCCAAGACACAAAATCACGCTCAAGCCCAGGTTCCCATCGATTGTAACCATTTAAGGTCTCAGGGCTGGAAACTGTTCTGAGGAACATGGAGATGTCTACAACCCACCCGAAACAAGCAGACCAAGCAATAAAATGTATATATCCAAGTACAACAAATGTTAAGGATCAACCATGTCCTCTACGATGGGTGAGTCAATTAATTGTAAATTCATTTAATAGAAAATCCCATTTAAACCATTAGTACTACCTGCAGGGTTGTATCCATTTTAATCCATTATCCAACCAGTTATCCATTTATCTTGAGAACCTTAGTAACCAACTTTAATTAGAGTGCAGCCTTTAAAATAATAAAGAAGAAAAAAACAAGGTGTTTAGAACACTAACCGGGCATTAGGGTAAGGCATTGACGAGGCATTCTTTTTATCTTTATATAAAAGAAAGCAAAAGGCATCGATACTATTGTGCTGCCAGTTCAAGTTTCTATGGTGGGCATGTAATGAATCATAAAGAAAAAATCATGTTTAGAAGTAGAAAGAGTGTTATCTATAGTGTTATGTACAGTACGAACACAGATGGAAGAATCCATAGTAGTAGATTTTACTATTTCTGCACAGGAAAGCAGGGCGTTTAATCTTAGTTCTCTGCTCTGGACAGAGAGAATGTCAGATAGGCTCCTGGTCGACTGCTCAGGTAGAAACTAGTAATCTCTGTCAGAAGGTCGTAGTGGTGGGAACTCTTCTAAATACGTTTAGTAACTTGTTAAGATCAATATCATTTAAGTTAATCATTATTTAACAATGATTCCACTCATGTAATCAGTTCAACTCCTAGGTAGCTTGCTATGCATTTTGAGGAAATGAGCCATTTTACTTAAGTGAAAAATTAAGAATTAAATACCAAAAATCCATTAAAGAAATAAGGGAGTAAGGGCTGCATTACACATCCATTAAAACTAATTACAAGGATATGCCTACTAACCATAAGTAAGATTTAAACATCAAACACATCTTATATCACGCTAGCCCTGTGAACTTCCAATTTCAATGCATCTATGCGTTATCAAATAACAGTAGAACCACAATACCCCTCTCCATACATGATAACCATATTACCCCCCCTCATTTTTATTTGTGAAATCTTGCAACTGAAGTGTCTAAACTATAATAACTAAACCATAAAGGATACCATCCTTAACATTACCCTAATGACAAAAATATATTTAAAGATTACACTACACTAACATTATCATGAACAATGACAGTATTGGAAGTTGGCATCCTATAAATAATGGTATTAACATAAACCACTAACATTCCATTTACATTAACATTACATTACCTGAACATTTATTACATTCCATTAACATATCATCACATTACATTACATTCAATAGAACATATAAAGTAACCAGATTCTATGGAAAGGGAAATAAAACTATTCCTTTTTATAACACTAAATCAAAACTGCATTATATAACCCCCATCCCCTTTTTATAACTTGTTCTTAATCAACGAGAACCCAAATTATACTCAACTCTAGACTTACTTCCAAAAGCATTAAAGAGTTTTACTGCCTTAATTCATAAATGAGATTTACTGTGAGGCACAGTAAAGATTTTCAGAGGTGTACAAGTGAAATGCCACATAATTCTAATCGTGTTGTCAAAAAGGGTGAGACGTTGTGGGTAAGAACTGGTGAATTACCAGTCTGCAAGGCTGGGGGAAAACAGGAAGGGTATCATATATATTAAACCATGTCATATATAATCCAAGAATTGCACCATCCATATGATATAACAAATCGCGTGCATATATGTGTATAGAGGAGAAGCCCACGGGTTTGACCCCGGGACTTTCCCCAACCATTATAACCACAACTACCCATGCGCCACTGCCATGGGGCATTACGCCCTCAAATAGGGATCCACGCGTACACAGTCAAGCCAACATCCGGTTCGCTGCGGGTTCAAAAATTTGGGTGGATTTAAAAGAAGTCGGGTTCTGGATAATCACCCAATGGAAATGACAAACGAAAATACAGAGAAGATAGATCGAACTTCCATATTGAAATTCCTCAACTGATCAAGAATAAAGAATTTTCTAGAACAAAAATTTTCCAGAAAAAATGGCATAGCAGAATGCCAAGTCAATAGATCAAGGATAAAAATACCAGAATGAAATACCAGAATGAAAGCCAGAGTGGATTTCCATTTTCATAGTTTTAATTCCATGACAAACAATAGTATTATCAGTAAAACACAGGACAGAATGATGGCCAACAAGATGAGTTCGAAAATTTGGCTAAGATTGGAAGAGTGGAAGGCTGTAGATTCACGGGGTTGAACCTGGGGTGCACAGTGTCATCGATGTGTGCAAGTGATGTACACAACAACTAGTCTCTTCACTGAATCATGCCATGTAAGGGATTGGGAAGGACATTCAAGAGACGAGCCATGGGCAGAGGGTGCATTTTTCAGGAACAAAAATCACTGTATCCCAACACAACGAAATTCCAGCAGAGTTATCTTCAACAACCAATTTACTAGGCAAATGGCCAGAACAAATTCAGAGATGAAAACTAAGAATTAAACTCATAGTTGAGAATGCCAGGAACTAAATTTTGCAAAGAAACTGCCAGTGATGAATAGGAACAAGACAAATTCACCATTTACCCATGAAGAACGAAATCAATATTTTTTTTTCTTATCTGTGTGAAAATGGAGGTAAATGACTTCAATTGCAGATGTAAGTGACAGCAGAAAAAGGAATTTATTAACTCGCATACAATGGAGGCAAGTAACTTAATTAACATAGGCATTATGGCCAGTTCTGATTATACTATAAGAAGCAAATTTTAGAGAAAAATTTCAATTCAAGGTTCATCACCAAACTCTAATGAAACTTCATTACCCAAAATTTCACTGCACCCAATTGAACTTAATGTGCACAGCAATCGAATCAGACCCTAAGGCGTTGCATACATGTAGAATTAGTCACATAAGACATATAACCTTGGGAATTTAAGCAAGACGCAAACTCATTGACTCAATATGTTAATTTCGGTTTAGAAAACAATCTAACATTCCAGAATTTGATTTAGGCATGTAAAAATTCAGTCTTAGCAATCAGACATATGATTACAGTGATAAGAATTTTCAGACGCAAAATTTCGGAGACAGTTCAACATATAAATTTTAAAGAAAATCAACATCTTAGATGGACGGGTTCCCTACACAATGGAACCATTTACTGCCACTAATATTACACCTATATATCTAATTCATACCTCCTACACAGTCTATCATTCAACCAATTAAAAACATACCTTTGCCTATTCGCCTGCTCCGGTGACGTCCGTGTGCTCCTTGCCGCTCCGGCTCGATGTCGAGACCTCACCGGTACCTCCCAGCCAATCGCTAGGGGTACTCTGCTTCCCCCTTAGCCCCCCGAGCCACAAAGGGGCCACACCCTATCCAGATGGTATGTCTAGCTTCCCAGCTCACCTCGCAAGGCCGAGCTACCACTCTAATCCGAGTTGAGAAAATCCCAACTCTCCATAAGTAATCAGTCAAGTCACAAATCCGACAGCGTAAAGTTACGCTAATAGCTGATCCCCTTTCTTTCTCATCTTCCCTTTCTTTTATAGAGTTTCTCCAACCTCCAACTTTCCCTAAATCACATTTTAGTTAAGTTTTAATAAAAATATTCTAAATATTCTCCTTCGCACAAGTGTCGTCCATCCCACTCTTTCCTCAAATAATTATTTTCTTTAAATTATTAATTTACTCATTTCCCTCACCCACCTAGAGTTTCTCCTAAATTTCCTCCTAGGTGTTCCTAGATCCCCTTAGATGTTTTAAATAATTTCCCTAAAAATGAAGTTGCTAAATTAGCTCAAATTAGAAGGTTCTTAATTGCAGATTCCTTACTATGTTGACCTCTCTTTTTACCATAAGTTCCCAACTTTCCTTAATTATATTTCGTCCATTACTTATTTTCCTAATTCTTATTATTCCCTTCTTTCCCCTTTTTATTAGAGCCAAAATAACAACTGCGCTTTTTACTCTTTTCCCTTTATTATTAATTTAAAATCTTTTTATACTTACACAAGTTAAATAATTTATTTCCTCTTTACAATTTAAAACCACGGATTTTAATTAAATTATTCCTCTCTTCATTTTACCCTTTAAATTTAAGAAGACTAAAACTATTACTTAGGTGGGTTTTAGTTTATATCTTTATTTTTATTTTTATAGGGTCTTTTTCTTAAGGCTAAACAAAATTTTACCCTAGAGAAGTTTTAGACATAGGTTTAGATTCTGAACTGGGCGACAATTATTTAGGGAAGTCGGTTTAAGAATTTATTAAGGTGTTAAATGTTTTAGGGCCATCTAGGTTTGTTCCTTCCTCAACATCAATGCGATGGGCCCTTCAGGACGCACCACATGCTCCAAGGGTGCCACTCACCTGGGTCGTTTCTTTTGCATGACGTGCCCTTCAGGATGAATGACGTGCTCCAAGGGTTCCACTCACCAACTTGATTGATTGGTAGACATCTATAACCCCTGGAGTCAACACTCCGCCAGGTGAAGTTGTGGGAGACTAAGGGCTCTAAGGAATAAGGCCCCTGCCTTATTGCGCACCCCTTAGAATCATCATGAGCGACTGTCGCACTCTTCCCTCACAACATCATGGATTCTCTCGAACTAGGTAATTGTTAACCTACAGTTCAAGCCACGGCAGGAGTGCTAGTAGGCTGTGGCAGGGCTGTTGTCCACACCTCTCCCTCAACCTCTCTGGAAATCGTGTGTGGCCCCTTTACTCCATATGTGAGTTTGGTCAGCAAGCTATCATAAGCCTGCATCATCAACAATCGTGTCAGAACATGTCCACATCAATCATCAAATCAATGAATATCACAGTAAATAAATCAACCCAAATAGCACAGTCCCTAACTCAATCCAGAGTCCAAGGGGTTGCATCGATGCCTCTGCATCCTCAAGGTCCAAAACCCTGCACACTCAATAAAACTGAGTCAATAGCACATGTCTATGTCAAAGAAGTAAAACATCATGTCATCTATCATAATGCATCATAATCAAGAATAAATGTTGTAATATCATAAAAGTCCAGATTACTTGCGAGCAAGTGTCCTCAAAGAATATGTTTTCTCAGTGCGCCTGAGCGGGATTTTACAAGACGAATCACCTATTGGTATGTACATAAATTTAGATATTATACAAGATGAACACTCAAGTATATATAATTTGATGAATTTGTGTTCGGGTTATGTTTTTTAATATAAACTTTAAATTGAAATATCCAGGAGAATCTATCAACATTGATGATGAAATATTAGAAAATGTTGAGACTGACAAATTTGGGAAGAATATGAATCAGTAATAGTACAATCTCAACTTTTACTTTTTCTAATGAAGTCAAGAAATTTAAAAGAAGCTACATCATTATCGAGCATTCAAAATTCGACAAAGGATACAAAGGTGAAACATAATGTCTTTAACAATATAACTAGTGTACTAAAAAATTTTGGAAAATGTCGAAAAGAAGATGTTTGTGTTGCACGTAGAGCAATACAAACAGTAGTTGCTTTGTCTAGCAATATAAAAGATCATTTGACACGACACATGGAAAAAATTATGGGAACATTAAGAAAAACATTCCACAAACATAGAAAATTTCGATTGCAAATAGATGTAAATGATGAATTGGATTGTTGGACAGTGATTTCTAGACAACCCTACAAACATAGACTTGTAGAAAATGTTAAAGAATTGGCCCATAATTGTTGGTTGGAAGAATCTCGTGTTTCACCACATACAAGGGATGTGTTACGATGAAGAATAGCATGAAAACAATATGAAGAACATACAAAACATATATTTCCAATGACACAAATAGAGTTGTTCAATAAGTTCAAAGAAGATCAAGAAGAAGTTAAAATTTCCATTGATACATTTGTGCAAAAAAAACCATGGTTTGTTAGACCCATCATTGTTCATGACACTTGTTGTTGTCGTTATCATGTCAAATTTGAGTTGTATTACGACAGTTTTTTGGATTTCAGTAAAACTTTATGGCCAGATTCACCTCCTCCTTCCACATTCCATGTTTTTATATCTGAAATTCTATGTGAAAGAGAAGATGATGATTTATTTTACAAAAAAACATGTGTTGGTGGAAAGAAATGTGATCGTTGTGGGAACTTATGTTTGTTTAATTAAAAGTGTCATATTGATATAAATGATCAATCATTTTCTAATATAAGATTCAGTTGGAAGAGATATGAATATATCAAGAACATGGCTCCACATTCTTCAAATGTTATTTCCAAAAGGATTGATTTGAAGGTAGTTAAAATATGTGATAGATTTTTTGAAAAATTTTGAGGAATAAATCTATAAATACACCAAGAATTCACATAGAGCTCGATGGAAATATCTACAATTCAAACAATCCCGTGAAGTGTTTCCACCAGCGACAATTTTGTCTCTAGTTGATTTTGCAGAGAATTACACATTCGCTGCACAAAAAGAAATAAAGAACAAATATTATCATTCTCATCAAGTCACGATATTTGTCCACGTTCTATATAGACATGATCAACGAAGTCTTGATAACATAGAAAGCACCGATGACAATTGACATGTTATTAAAGAATATTACTTTTATATAAGTGATGATCGAGCACATGACACACATTATGTACAATATTGTTTTGATAAATTTTATGATTCATTGAAAGAACGCAAAATCAAATTCGATCGACATTGGATATGGTCAGATGGGTGTGTAGTTCAGTTCAAATCTTCTCAATCATTCTATTGGTTGTGTCTTCTTCATAAAAAATTTAACATTACACATTGTCGGAATTTTTTTCAGACTGGTCATGGAAAAGGAGAGCATGACGGTGCAGGGGCATGTATAAAATGAGCACTTCGAAGGTATCAGTTGAACCCTCATGCTGATCGATTTGAATCTGCTAAACAAGTTGTTGAATTGTGAAAAGTGGCGCTAATCCATGAATATAATCCATCAAGGGATGTGCGCAGGTGTGTCTATATATAAATGTTACATGTATGTACACAGGATATATAAATTTGAACGTGTTCAAATTCATATTCGATCTTCAATCATTTTCTTGAGAGATTTCAAGTTAACAAGTTCTTGTCTTTTGTAGGTTTTTTTGGTATGTTGGAATCGAAGATGTAAATAGATCAATGCCATATGATGCTATTACAACAAATCGGACACAAAAAATACATTTAGTTAAAACAAAATATTTTCAAAATGGGTTTGCATTTGATAGAAGAAATGAGTCTTGTTTTTGTTCAGTTTTCATAGAGGACACACAATCCATAGATATTTGCGAGAATGGAAATGTAGGATATGTTAAATCTTGGAGACATATCAAACTTAATGTAAAAGGGAAAATGCCACTTGTAATCTCAAAGGAGATGGAATCAAATGAAACTATAGTGTTAGTTGATGGCGATAAAGTTTCTGATCTTGTTAGAGAAAGTAATTTTTATGTTTAAATTTTTTCAAATAACTTGTAGATGTACTTGTGTAATAATCTAACACGAATTATTTGTTTTCCAATATATCCAATTATTTGTAGGAGATGTTTTTGCCATTGTTTCACCTGTAGACAACACTGAAAACATGAAATATTATTTGATGAGATGCACAGAACAAAAGATGAGGCTATTAGAAGATTTTGATGATAACAGTTTTATATATGAAAGAGGATCCATTGTATTGAAAGGATATTTTTTTCAAGAAACCCATCAAAACAATACTCATGTTCACTTTCAAGAATACCAATCAGATGTCACAAGTTGTCAATATAGTCATTTCATATGTGCAACTCACATATAGTTAATAGAAGTTCAATAAAAAAAAAGTTAGAAAATGGAAAATATCCAAAGTCGATCATGAACGAATAATTGAAGATGGAATACCATTACGATGTTTTTAAACAAGTGGCATATGTACATTCCATAATTTTTTATTTTTTATTGAAATTACATTACAGAATTTGATGACTTGTTTTGACTATTTTCTACCATATTTCCAAATAAGATATTTATAAAAAGGGTACATGTATAAAAAACTTCGGATCATTCTTAAAAAAACAAAGATAAAATATGGTTCAACCATATTTTATCTATGTTTTTCAACCACTATACCAATCAAAATTATTTTATGAGCATTACACCAATCAAAATTGAGTTGTATACCTCTTGTGTAGTGAACATTTTATTTTAAACTAAAAAATTGTTAAACACCATTTCCATTGAACACTTACTTTTTTGAATAGTATTTTTTTCCATTTGATTTTAATAATATTGCATTAATTTTTAAAAAAGTTAAAACATATTTTATATTTTTTATTGTAATAATATCTTCTTTCAAATTTTAACTCCTTCCCATTTTTATTGTATTTTACGAGCATTAAATATAAATTAAAGTTGAAATGAACATCAAGATTTTATTTTGAATATTTTTTTTAATTATTGTTCTCAAAATTAAAGAAAAGTTAAAAACATCTCTTTCATTTTGAGATATTATTTTATTACTTGGGTATATGAACTTTGAGGTGAATATCTCTTCTATCTTTAGCATTTTCTTAATGAAGTTACATGATAAAATTAAAGAAGAGTTGATCATCTCTTCCATTTTAAGGTTTTGTTTTACAATCACATCATTTTGAGCATTTTATTTTATCATTATCACACAAACCAAAAAAGAGTTGAACATCTCTTCTATCTCAAGATTTTATTGTATAAACATTACCTAATTAATTTGGATCTCCTCTATCTTGAAAATTTTATTTTTATTACTATTGCACTAATCAAAGAAGAGTTGAACATCTCTTCTATCCTAGATTTGAGAGCATTGACTTCTTTAAGTGGTATTTTTTTTTTTAAATTAATATTGTAACAACTAAAAACAATTTAAACATCTCTTTCACTTGTTGTAATGACACTTGATTAATAATATCATATATATACCAATATCTTCATTCTAATTATTAAGTTGATTTACATTTAAAATTTGAAATTATTTAGAATCTTTATTTTAATAATTAATTTGATTTTCATGTAAACTTATTTAGAAACTTGTTAATCATTAAAATTAAATTGTAATTAATAGATATGTTCTCTAACAAAGTTAAGGAAATTAATGCAACCTTTCCTAAATTCAAGTAAATTAAATTGTAATTAACAGATCTCTTCTCTAACAAAGTTAAGAAAATTAATACAACATTTCCTAAAGTCAGGTGAAGACCTTTACAACAATGTGGGTTTATGTGAATAGTACTAAACCATAGCGTGCAAATCATTTTTCCTAATGTAATTCTATTTGATACATGTTATCTGAGTTGTACAAGGGGTATGTGTTATTCTTTGGCATGTGTAAAACACAATGCTTGAATGCATACCTCCTCCTTTGAATTTCACATCGGTTACCTTATTCCAAAATCAAATACAAGTTTTCTAAAAGGAAATTGGTAGATCATGAAAAATTATTCTTTTTAGTGTAGTTCATAACAACATAGGCTTTGCATGTTTAAAGTGTTTTCTACTACCATATATTCTCAAATAAGTTTTTCATGGTTTAACATGTTGTCTAAGTTGTCATATATTCTTAAATAGATATGCAATGTTGCAATCTTATATGTTTGGAAGTTCAATTTTTTCTTGTCTATCTATTGAGTTTTAAATATTCTTAAATATATAAATAGTTCAGATTCTTGTATTATTGACTTTGCATATTCTTAAATAGATAAATAACAGTTCACATTCTTGTATTATTTCACTTTATTTTTTTCTTTTCATTTATTTAGCAGATATCATATGCCTATCTTTCATTTAATTATTTTTTATTAGTTAAGTGCATCTAGATGTGACCAATTTATTTAACAGATCTCATGTGCATATCTTTCCTTTAGTTTTTTATTGTAACCAATTTATTTAACAGATCTCATATGCATATCTTTCCTTTAATTTTTTTTATTAGTTAATTGCATCTATGTAACCAATTTATTTAAGAGATCTCATATGCATATATTTCCTTTGGTTTTTCTATTAGTTTAGTGTAGATCTATGATCTCATATGCCTATCTTTCCTTTAATTTTTCCTTTAGTTTTTTTATTAGTTAAGTGCATCTATGGAACCAATTTATTTAACTGATCTCGTATGCCTATCTTTCCTTTATTTATTTTTATTCTACCACCAAAATTATTTGATATGTCAAAAGAATTATGTTTTTGATGATCCACAGTGAACATGAAATGAAACATTTAAATTAATACATAGCAAAAAAGTATTTAAGAGTTTGATCATATTTTTTATGATCCACAGTGAACACAAAATGAAACATTTAAATTAATACATAGCAGAAAAGTATTTAAGAGTTTGATCATATTTTTGATAAAATGAAACATTTAAATTAATACATAGAAAAAACAATTTAAGAGGTTGATCATATTTTTGATGATCCATAGTGAACATAAAATGAAACATTTAAATTAATGCATAGCAGAAAAATATTTAAGAGTTTGATGCTTAATTTAATACATTGTAAAAAGGAAAATATACAAAACATTATTTGATTACTAGTTAACTTTGCCACTTTTTTTTATCAACTTTGAGAAATCAAATATGAGACAATAAACTATTATTTTGAATTCCAAAATTATGAAATATATATATTGTAATGACCACATCGTTATATCTACAAGAAAAACAACAGTGCAATTTTTTTTGTAAAAAACATGACAACAACGACGATTACAGCTAGACGACACAGCTGATGGTGAGCACCATGCTCGTAGAGAAGGCAACAAAAACTAAGAATCCACACACAAGCATAAGTTCCACTGGGTGAAACATGCATAGAACAACAAGGAGTAACAAATACCCTCCCGACAAAAACATGACGATGCCTACCAGCTACCGGACAACATCCCCATCTTGATGCAATGGCTTAGACAACAAGGACTAGAACCTCTAGGCGTGCGAACCCAACGCATGAAGGTATTCAACCTATGCGCCATAAAGAAACTGGAAATGATTGACAACACTCACACAGAACGCACTGACTTCAGCCAAGTTCTCACTCGCCGCTATCCCATAGGCCATGCCATGATCCTCTCATCATGAATCGGGTCATTCTCGGGTGACAGATGCATCAATAACCTTCCTGCAACATAGGCTATCCAGACCGAGGAATCTAGATAATATGATGCACTAGGATCCGAATACCGATAATAAGACCATGCCCAATCCCCAACAATAGATCGAGGAGACCCCAGAGGATGACTACCAGGGAAGACACGAGCCAATATATGACATCGTCAATGACCCAACCAATCACCCTGTCTAAACTAGTCAATGATTACAATCTATTTTAACATTGGTTACCATTCAAAAAGGGGCACATCTAAATTACAAGTAGTCATTAATGCACACGCTAATTTAACGTTAAATACAATTGATCTAGTAAGTCTAGATAGACAATAATGGAACTATAAACAATAAATACATTCTACCCTCAATTATAAATCAATTAGCAAGTCTAAATTTGCAATTTCGTCTGTACTCACCAATCTAATTTTAATCATTATTACAATATAACTGGGAAATTCTAAGTTAATCCAAAATCTCAATCTAACTAGACCTTAACTTTAAATAACAACATTAACAATATTAATGTAGAATGCTACCATCATAGCGCTTATGAACAATTAAATC
>JASDQU010013559.1:75639-91205 GCA_032191745.1 Picea mariana | reverse complement strand
TATACCAATCAAAATTATTTTATGAGCATTACACCAATCAAAATTGAGTTGTATACCTCTTGTGTAGTGAACATTTTATTTTAAACTAAAAAATTGTTAAACACCATTTCCATTGAACACTTACTTTTTTGAATAGTATTTTTTTCCATTTGATTTTAATAATATTGCATTAATTTTTAAAAAAGTTAAAACATATTTTATATTTTTTATTGTAATAATATCTTCTTTCAAATTTTAACTCCTTCCCATTTTTATTGTATTTTACGAGCATTAAATATAAATTAAAGTTGAAATGAACATCAAGATTTTATTTTGAATATTTTTTTTAATTATTGTTCTCAAAATTAAAGAAAAGTTAAAAACATCTCTTTCATTTTGAGATATTATTTTATTACTTGGGTATATGAACTTTGAGGTGAATATCTCTTCTATCTTTAGCATTTTCTTAATGAAGTTACATGATAAAATTAAAGAAGAGTTGATCATCTCTTCCATTTTAAGGTTTTGTTTTACAATCACATCATTTTGAGCATTTTATTTTATCATTATCACACAAACCAAAAAAGAGTTGAACATCTCTTCTATCTCAAGATTTTATTGTATAAACATTACCTAATTAATTTGGATCTCCTCTATCTTGAAAATTTTATTTTTATTACTATTGCACTAATCAAAGAAGAGTTGAACATCTCTTCTATCCTAGATTTGAGAGCATTGACTTCTTTAAGTGGTATTTTTTTTTTTAAATTAATATTGTAACAACTAAAAACAATTTAAACATCTCTTTCACTTGTTGTAATGACACTTGATTAATAATATCATATATATACCAATATCTTCATTCTAATTATTAAGTTGATTTACATTTAAAATTTGAAATTATTTAGAATCTTTATTTTAATAATTAATTTGATTTTCATGTAAACTTATTTAGAAACTTGTTAATCATTAAAATTAAATTGTAATTAATAGATATGTTCTCTAACAAAGTTAAGGAAATTAATGCAACCTTTCCTAAATTCAAGTAAATTAAATTGTAATTAACAGATCTCTTCTCTAACAAAGTTAAGAAAATTAATACAACATTTCCTAAAGTCAGGTGAAGACCTTTACAACAATGTGGGTTTATGTGAATAGTACTAAACCATAGCGTGCAAATCATTTTTCCTAATGTAATTCTATTTGATACATGTTATCTGAGTTGTACAAGGGGTATGTGTTATTCTTTGGCATGTGTAAAACACAATGCTTGAATGCATACCTCCTCCTTTGAATTTCACATCGGTTACCTTATTCCAAAATCAAATACAAGTTTTCTAAAAGGAAATTGGTAGATCATGAAAAATTATTCTTTTTAGTGTAGTTCATAACAACATAGGCTTTGCATGTTTAAAGTGTTTTCTACTACCATATATTCTCAAATAAGTTTTTCATGGTTTAACATGTTGTCTAAGTTGTCATATATTCTTAAATAGATATGCAATGTTGCAATCTTATATGTTTGGAAGTTCAATTTTTTCTTGTCTATCTATTGAGTTTTAAATATTCTTAAATATATAAATAGTTCAGATTCTTGTATTATTGACTTTGCATATTCTTAAATAGATAAATAACAGTTCACATTCTTGTATTATTTCACTTTATTTTTTTCTTTTCATTTATTTAGCAGATATCATATGCCTATCTTTCATTTAATTATTTTTTATTAGTTAAGTGCATCTAGATGTGACCAATTTATTTAACAGATCTCATGTGCATATCTTTCCTTTAGTTTTTTATTGTAACCAATTTATTTAACAGATCTCATATGCATATCTTTCCTTTAATTTTTTTTATTAGTTAATTGCATCTATGTAACCAATTTATTTAAGAGATCTCATATGCATATATTTCCTTTGGTTTTTCTATTAGTTTAGTGTAGATCTATGATCTCATATGCCTATCTTTCCTTTAATTTTTCCTTTAGTTTTTTTATTAGTTAAGTGCATCTATGGAACCAATTTATTTAACTGATCTCGTATGCCTATCTTTCCTTTATTTATTTTTATTCTACCACCAAAATTATTTGATATGTCAAAAGAATTATGTTTTTGATGATCCACAGTGAACATGAAATGAAACATTTAAATTAATACATAGCAAAAAAGTATTTAAGAGTTTGATCATATTTTTTATGATCCACAGTGAACACAAAATGAAACATTTAAATTAATACATAGCAGAAAAGTATTTAAGAGTTTGATCATATTTTTGATAAAATGAAACATTTAAATTAATACATAGAAAAAACAATTTAAGAGGTTGATCATATTTTTGATGATCCATAGTGAACATAAAATGAAACATTTAAATTAATGCATAGCAGAAAAATATTTAAGAGTTTGATGCTTAATTTAATACATTGTAAAAAGGAAAATATACAAAACATTATTTGATTACTAGTTAACTTTGCCACTTTTTTTTATCAACTTTGAGAAATCAAATATGAGACAATAAACTATTATTTTGAATTCCAAAATTATGAAATATATATATTGTAATGACCACATCGTTATATCTACAAGAAAAACAACAGTGCAATTTTTTTTGTAAAAAACATGACAACAACGACGATTACAGCTAGACGACACAGCTGATGGTGAGCACCATGCTCGTAGAGAAGGCAACAAAAACTAAGAATCCACACACAAGCATAAGTTCCACTGGGTGAAACATGCATAGAACAACAAGGAGTAACAAATACCCTCCCGACAAAAACATGACGATGCCTACCAGCTACCGGACAACATCCCCATCTTGATGCAATGGCTTAGACAACAAGGACTAGAACCTCTAGGCGTGCGAACCCAACGCATGAAGGTATTCAACCTATGCGCCATAAAGAAACTGGAAATGATTGACAACACTCACACAGAACGCACTGACTTCAGCCAAGTTCTCACTCGCCGCTATCCCATAGGCCATGCCATGATCCTCTCATCATGAATCGGGTCATTCTCGGGTGACAGATGCATCAATAACCTTCCTGCAACATAGGCTATCCAGACCGAGGAATCTAGATAATATGATGCACTAGGATCCGAATACCGATAATAAGACCATGCCCAATCCCCAACAATAGATCGAGGAGACCCCAGAGGATGACTACCAGGGAAGACACGAGCCAATATATGACATCGTCAATGACCCAACCAATCACCCTGTCTAAACTAGTCAATGATTACAATCTATTTTAACATTGGTTACCATTCAAAAAGGGGCACATCTAAATTACAAGTAGTCATTAATGCACACGCTAATTTAACGTTAAATACAATTGATCTAGTAAGTCTAGATAGACAATAATGGAACTATAAACAATAAATACATTCTACCCTCAATTATAAATCAATTAGCAAGTCTAAATTTGCAATTTCGTCTGTACTCACCAATCTAATTTTAATCATTATTACAATATAACTGGGAAATTCTAAGTTAATCCAAAATCTCAATCTAACTAGACCTTAACTTTAAATAACAACATTAACAATATTAATGTAGAATGCTACCATCATAGCGCTTATGAACAATTAAATCTCAACATGTCGCCTAGCTATACTGACCGAACTAATAATACTAGTTGTCTATTAAATTTAAGAGGGAGACTACTGAAAGGTAATATTGTTGTAGAAATTTAACATGGAAATTAACATGACCAGTAACCTTGTTGTAGCCATTAATTTTTGGTAGTGAGAACACTGGGTAAACACTCAATTTGGAGGAGAATAATAAATAAAAAAACAATACAAACTACAAAAGATTCAACTCATGGTCATTCAACAGCCAAAACATAGTCAACATTTATGACAATTTCATGTCCATTCAATAGCAGAGATTAGTCAATATTTTAAGGGAAAAACATGTCCAATCAAGAACAAACGTAGTCCATCATTTAATTGAAAAACACAGTCACAGTTATATGGAAAAATTGTGGTCATTTACAACAAATTCAGTAACATTTTCAAAGGGAAAAATCGTGGTCAATTAATGCAACAACACAATCTTCATTTAAAAAGAAAATCATTGTGCCAGGACGCACCAGAGGGAAACTATATTATCATCATCATTTAGAGGTAAAACGTTGTGCAAAATGTACCAGAAAGAAACCACATTTTTTTCTGTCATTAAATAATAATCAATTTGTTGTACAAACACACTAGAAAAACGTAGTATACCTTTGATTGAAAATCGTGGGCATTTAACATCATCTCAGTCAGTAGTGTTAACAACAAATTTGTGGGCATTTTCAGCAAATTCAGTCATTCATTTTAATATCAAATCCATGGGTGTTTACAACAAATTCAGTCATTCGTTTAAATATCAAATCTATGGGCGGTTACAACAAAATCCATCAAATTTAATTCAAAAAAAGGTGGGCATTTACAGCAGGCTCAAGAAATCGTTTTAAAACAAATTTGTGGGTGTTTTAACAACAATGTCTATCAACTTTTAAAAGCAAAAGCGTGGGCATTTCAACAACAATCTTTGTCAACCTTTAAAAGAAAAAATGTGGGCACTTCAATGACAATCTTAGACACATTTTAAATGGAAAAGTCATGGGTTCCCTTTTCATTGCCTAGATGCCAAATGCAAACGCATACAGGAATTACCAAAATGCCCCTCCCTTACTAGAATACCGATTATAAAAACATAGACAGGAAAATGATTATGTGTTTCCATTGCTAGGATACCAATGCAACGCAGACATGAATAACACAAAAAAACTTTTTTCCATTTCCATGGTACCAAATATAAAAATGCAGACAGGGAATCAAATCGTTTTTCCAATGCCAGAATACCAATACAACGCAAACAAGAATAACAAATACAAATTTTTTTCCATTCTAGGATACCAATACAAAAATGCAGACATGAAATCAATTCATTTTTCCATTGCCAAAATAACAAATATAAAAATGAAGACATGAAATCAATTCATTTTTCCATTGCTAGAATACCAAATATAAATATGCAGACAGGGAATCAAATCATTTTTCCAATTCCAGAATACCAATACAATGCAGACAATAGTAACAGAAATGCAACGATCCAATGGGAAAAGTCATAGAAATGCTCGCAGGGATTCTATCAGTCAAGGCATAGAGAAAAACCAACAAGGACACAAGATAATCCATACACAGAGGTATTTGCTAGATAGCGCAATCAAACAATCGTCCAAGGACAATAACAGAGGTAAACAATTGACAAGAACATCCTTCACTCTTCGTCCATGCATAGAAAAGAAGGGCGTTGAAATCCATAGGTCTATTAATGTCGAAGGGATGACCATAGATCAATATCCTGGCTGACTGATCAGGCAAGGGCTGATGAGCTCGGGACAAAAGGCAAAAACAACCATAACCTTCACAAATCAATACACCATAGGGAGGTCAAGACATGTTGGGAATCGAAGGCCATGGGAGTCAATTAGTCATCGAGATATAGGCTATGGAAAAAATTCAATCATCAACTGGAACGCTAGGACAATCAATTTACTTGCCCCATTAAACACACAGATCCAAAGCATAGATCCCACTACAATATACCATCCAAAAATAAAGAAAGTGTATTGTTGCCTGATCGCCTGCTCTGAGTTGATGTCCCACGTGCTTCATGCAACTCCCACTTTCCAACCGATGAGACTTCATCGATACCTCCTAGCCAACGCTAGGGGTACTCTTCTTCCCCCTTATCCCCCTGAGCCACAAAGGGGCCACACACACTATCCATAGATTCAGCTATCTCCCAGCTCACCTCACAAGGTCGAGCTACCACTTCTCATCGAGATGGGTATCCCAACTCCCACAAGCTAAGTCAGTCAAGTATATATTTTTGAAGTGTAACGTTACACCAATAGAAGAGATCCATCATCCTTCTCCCCCCTCCATTATATAGAGTTTCGAAGTCCTTTACCTTCCCAAAATACCATTTAATTTAGTGTTTAATAAATTAATTCCTAAAAATCATCCCCGTACAAGTGTCACCCATCCCCTTCATTCCTCCATAATTTAATTTCTTTAATTAATTAATAACCCCTATTTACCTCACCCACCTAAAATCAATCCTAGAATCGCTCCTAGGTGTCCCCATATTCCCTTACAAGTTTTAATGACTTTCCCCATTCCCAATTTACTCGTTGAGTTAATTTAGAAGGTTCTTAAATGATAGATACCTTACTAAGTTTGACTTTCTGCTTTTTCCCTCGTGTTTCCCTTTTCTTTTTATGTTTCCCTCTTTTCCTAGTTTCCTAATTATTTTAGATTCCCCTCTTTCCACTTTTCATTTAAAACTCAATTTGGTAGGTGTAGAAATTAACTTTTTTTCCTTTTCCCTTTTTAATAAATAAATTTTAAATTATCATAATATAATAAAACAATTATTTCCCCCTTTTTTTAATTTCTATCCCAATAGATTTTTATGAATCAATTAAATTGCATACTCCCTTCTTATTACAATATTAATGAAGATAATCATCATTATTTATTTTATTTTTATTTTTATAAATATATATACTTTTAAAAGGATAGAAAAATTCTTCCACAGTATAATTTAGACCTAGACTTTTTATTTTGTGCTAGGCGACATTTTATTAGGGAAATTATTTTAAAAAATTATTATCACGTTATTCATCCTAAGGCCATCTAGGTTCATTCATTTATCATTAACAACGTGACGTGCCCTTCAGGACGTAGTAGGTGCTCCAAGGGTGCCACTCACCTCATCTGTTTCCCTTGCACGACATGCCCTTCAGGACGCACTAAGTGCTTCAAGGGTGCCACTCACCTCTTTCCATTTTTCTTGCACGACATGCCCTTCAGGATGCACCATGTGCTCCAAGGGTGCCACTCACCTCTTGAATGACTTGGTAGACATCAAGAACCCCTAGAGTCAATACTCCACCAGTTGAACTTGTGGGAGACTAAGGGCCTCTAATGAATAAGGCCCCCACCTTATTGCACACCCCTTAGAATCATCGTGAGCGACTGTCGTAGTTTTCCCTCATGGCATCATGGGTCCTCCCGAACTAGGTAAATGTTAACCTATAGTTCGAGCTAGGGCGGGAGTGCTAGTAGGTTGTGGCAGGGTTGTTTTCCACACGTCTCCCTCAACATCTCTGGTAGTCATGCATGACCCCTCTACTCCACATGTGAGTCTGGTTGGCAAGCTATCATTAGCCTGCATCATCAATGAATCATGTCAGAAATATATCCATAATCATATCATCTAATCATATGCACTAATATCATATATAAAACAATCAAACCCTAATTGTTCACTCCCTGAATCGATCTAGAGTCTAAGGGGTTCCATCGATGCCTCTGCATCCTCGAGGTCCAAAATCCTTCACACTCAGTAAAACTGAGTCAATAGCACCTTTCTATGTCAAGGTAGCAAAACAACATGTCATCAACCCATAATGCCTCATAATCCAAATCAAATGTTTAATAGTATAGTAATATGGATCACTTGCGAGAAAGTGTCCTCAAAGAACAAGTTTGCTTAGGTTGTGCAAGAGCAGAATGTTACATACACCCCCTCTTGGTCTAAAATTTGTCTCGAAGTTTCACAGTATAACTACTGAAATAATGTGTATCACACTATCATAAGTCTATCTATCAAACAAAAATGGAAACTGTTGGCACATATCATATGCGTCCTCCCAGGTCATCGAGTGTGGACTATATTTGTCGCACTGGACCTTGACATACTCTACTGTTCGACGTCGTAGCTATCATTTGCGATGATCCAAGATGCAAATCGGCTCAACCATGAGCGCACCCTTATCCTAAACTTGCAAGGTTCTCAAGTCAAAACATGTGTAGGATCACTAATGATAATGTCTCAAACAGAGACATGAAAGACATCGTGCATACGCCTCAGGAATCCACAAGGCTAGTCAAAAGGTTGCGGGCCTATCTTTTCCACAATATAGTAGGAGATAGTTTATCCCATTTTCTGAACTTGATCAAACTCTTATGAGGTTTCCACAGCAAAAATACTCAATCATCACATCGTAACTACGGTCGACACAACATGGATCGACATAACTCTTCTGTTGATCCTGTGCTTCCTTAATCATTTGTCTTATGGTTTTCATTTCCTCTTCCACTTCTTGGATCGCTTTTGGTCCCACCAAGACCCTATCCTCAAGTCGATCCCAACTCAATGGCATCCGACATGGTCGCTCATAAAGAAACTCAAAAGGTGCCATCTCAATGGTGCTTTGGTAACTGTTGTTATAAGAAAATTCCACTAGTGGAAAGAATTATTCCCAACTCTTTTGTTGGTCCATCATGTATAGGTGAAACATGTCCTCCAAGGTCTGGTTCATTCATTTGGTCTTCCTGTTAGTTTTCGGGTGATACATAGTACTGAAGTTAAGTTGGGTTCCCAAGGCCTCTTGGAAACTCATCAAAAATCATCCCATAAACATCGATCCTTGATCAGATATAATCCTCTTAGGTACACCATTCATCCTCACAATCTCACTAATGAAAAATATAGCTATGTCAGGTGCTTGACATGTCATACACATAGGAATAAAGTGAACACTATTCGTCAGAGTGTATACTACTATGAAAATTGAGTCATGTCTCATTGTTGTCAATGGCAATCCAACAATAAAATTCATTGAAATAACCTCCCATTTCGATTCTAGAATAGCATGCAGTCATAGAAATCCTGCTGGGTGTCCATGTTCAGCCTTTACCTACTGACATTCTAGACATCTGGTCACCTAGTTGACTATGTCTGCCTTCATTCCCTTCCAGAAGAATAAGGGTTTATGGTCCACCCTCATCTTCGTGACTCTCGGGTGAGCCATGCACACTTCTCTATGAGCCTCGTTTAGGATCAAGCTCTTCAATTCGTCGTTCGGTGGTACGTAAATCCAATTTTTAAACCTCAATAATCCATCATCGTCAAACGTAAATCCTTCAAATCTTGGTACCATCATTTTTTTTTGTCCGATAAAACCCTCGACCTCTTGTACTAATCATCGTCATGCTGTAAAGTTAGAATATTTTCACATAGATTCATCTTAAGAGGAAACATTGAAAATATGTGTGGTCTCTGACAACATACATTTGCCACTCGGTTCACTATCCATTTTATGTAAATAATCTCAAAGTCGTACTCGCTAGGCAATTCTGACTAATGTCGTTGTTGCATGTTCAGGTCACTTGCGTACAGATGTGTTGTAGTCCACGGTGGTCCATATTTAGTTCAAATTTTCATCTAAAAAGGGATTGTCTCCAAACCTTCAAGGCTTGTTCAATGGCTAACAACTCTAAATCATGCGTCGCATAATTTTCCTCATGCCTTCTCAGTTTCCTCAAGATGCAGGTGATCACTCGACCCTCTTTCATCAAGACTCTGCCTAAGCCTTCCTTGGATGCGTCAATGCATATCAAGAAGTCCACGTCCATGTCAAGGATATTTAGTATCGATGTTGTCGTCAACAAATCCTTGAGCCTCTGAGATTCTACCATGCATTTCTTAGTCCAAACAAACTTCTTATTCTTCTTTTTCAATTCTGTGATTAGATGTTCTATCCTTGAAAATCCCTCGATGAACCATCGATAATATCATGTTAAACCCATGAAGCTACGTACTTCCAGGATGTTCGTTGGTGCAAGCCATTCCATAATAGCCTCGACCTTCGTTGGATCCATGACAATACCTTCACCGGAGATGACATGCCCTAAGTAGTGAATCTTCGATTGATAAAAAGAGAATTTGGACAACTTCCCATACAATTTATGCTCTCACAGACACTGTATTACCAAGCACAAGTTCTCATGATGCTCCTCCGTCATCCGTATTAAATCAAAATATCGTCAATGAATACTTGGACAAACTTGTCCAAGTACTCGCAGAACACCCCGTTCATCAAACTCATAAAATCCCTTGAGGCATTTGTCAGTTAAAAAGGTAAGACAGTAAACTTGTAATGTCCAAACCTTGTCTTAAGGAGGTCTTAGGAACGTCATCCTCCTTGATCCGTAATTGGTGATACCCTGATCATAAATTGATTTTTGAGAACACCGTCACACACTTCAATTGATCGAACAAATCATAAATCCTCGACAACGGATAATGATTCTTGATCGTTGCCTTGTTCAATTGATGGTAGTAAATGCATATCCTCCATGAACCATCCTTATTTTGTATGAAAATAACGGGTGCACCCCATGGTGACACACTTGGACGTATCAGTCCTAGGTCCAACAATTATTTTAGTTGCATTCTCAACTTCTGTAACTGCAGGGTTGACATCCGATAAGGCATTCTAGCTATCGGTTCAGTCCCCGATTTTAGGTCTATATTAAACTCCAATTCCCTCTCCACCAACATCCCAAGTAAATCCTCCATAAAGACATATGCAAACTCTCTCACCACCAGAAGGTGTTCTAGACCTTCTGCTACTCCCTTCTCGTTTAACGCAAGGATTTCATAGAACTTGCACCCCTTGTGCATGCTCTTCCATAGCTACAAGGAAGAGATAAACCTCAGGGAAAATCCTTGGTTCTGACTTACAATCACACCTCTCTATCCCTCGTCATTGACCAAGATCAACCATTTCATCTTATAGTTGAGTATCACCTCATGCGATTCCAACCAGTCCATACCAACCACGACATCATAAGATCCTAAGATCATGGCGTACAGGTTGGGCTTGGTGACAAACTCTCCCAAGTTAAGGTTACAACCCATAACCCTTCCTCCAACCTTCTATTTGGCTCTCGAAGCCCTCTCTATGAAGTTAAACTCATCCTGTTCGACTTCCTTTACCTTAATTCTTTTTAGCGTTGCACCAGAAATGAAACTCTCGGTAGCCTTGAGATCTATCAAAATACTAAGGTTCTGGTTAGCGATGGTACCTAACGTCTTGAGCATAGTCGACTAGTGCTCTGACTGGCAGTTATTCACAATGGTATGAATCCAATGGGCCTTGCCCAAACTCCCAAGTTAGTGGGTCCAGCTGATCCAGATGTGTCGATCCTTTCCTCTAGGTAGAAATGCTAGTAATGTGGCACCCCACAATCCAACACAATTTTTTCAGTCCATTAATCCTAGTGCCCAAAGTAGAATTTGAATTCTAACAATAAGGCCAAACTTGAACTTATTGACCTTAAGTTTCTGGGTAAATTGGTGTGGAGCATACCCAAGTAGCTCTAGAACAGGCCTCGTACTCAGGCACTGTGTGGCTACTTCATCGCAAGGCATCGAACTCGTTGAGTTGATGCTCAATGAACTCCTTAGAAAGATACCTCTCTTGGAACCGTCCCTCGAACAGTTCCCATGACACATTGTCACCTACTACATTCAAAAATGGCAGGAGCATCTTTCGGCATAAAAGAGAACTCCCCTTCAGTCGAAATACCACCATGTGGACCTTCATGCCAGAGGTCATAATCGCAAAGTGTGAAGCACAATCCCTTTCTCTACAACCGTGCCTCAACGGCATAGCCTTCTGCAACACTCATGGGCTTGAGAACTCAACTCTCTCAAGTTCTTGGTTTATGCTAATGGTACTAGCTACAGCGCACTGTGGACCCTCAGGGGTATAGGTGCCCTGACCTCACCTCAGTGTCGATGATGAATCAAGGCCCTTTCACACTACCTGGAAGGGCCTTGTCACACCATCATCATCCCTTACAACAAGTGAATCCATCCCAAGGACTTGTTCCTCCCGTTGGGGGTTCAACTCCGATAGTGCAAGAACTTATGGAGGCATCACACCTCCTTCCATGACACCACATTGCGAACCTTTGAGGCATCCTCTAAATGATATCACCACAAGGACACATTAAAGTTTTTAATTAATGCAAGGGTTAATACTCATGGGTTTACTGCAGTGGAAAGCCTCGCAATCCACAGTCATAGGGTTGAAACCTCTTTGATACCATATGTAACGGCCCCATCGTTACATCTACAAGTGAAACAATAGTGCAATTTTTTTTGACAAAAATAGGACAACAACGATGATTACAGCTAGACGACATAGTTTATGGCGAGCACCACGCCCATAGAACAGGAAACAACAAATAAGACTCCGTACACAGGCACAAATTCCACTGAGAAAAACATGTGTAGAACAACAAGGAGGAACAACTACCCGACTGACACAAACATGACCATGCCTACAATCTAAGGGACAACATCCCCATCCCGACGCAATGGCCTAGACAACAAGGACTAGAACCTCTAGGTGCGTGAACCCAATGCCTGAAAGTGTTCAACCCATGTGCCATAAAGCAATTGGCAATGCTTGACAACACTCACACATAATGCATTGACTCTGGCCAAGTTCTCACTCGCCGCTATCCCATAGGGCATGCCATGATCCTCTCATCAGGAATCATGCCACTCCTAGGTGACAGACATGTTAATAAGCTTGGTGCAACATAAGCTATCCGGACTGAGGACTCTAGATAACATGATGTGATAGGAGTCGAATATCAATAAGAAAACCATGCCTAATCCCCAACAATAGGTCGACAAGACCCCAGAGGATGACTACCAGGGAAGACATGAGCCAATACATGACATCATCAATGACCCAACCAATCACCCGATCTAAACTAGTCAATGATTACAATCTATTTTAACATTAGTTACCATTCAAAAAGGGGCACGTCTAAGTTACAAGTATTCATTAATACACCCACTAATTTAACGTTAAATACAATCAATCTGGAAAATCCAGGTAGCCAATACTAGAACTATAAACAATAAATACAATCTAACCTCAATTATAAATCAATTAGCAAGTCTAAATTTGCAATTTCGTCTTTACTCACCAATCTAATTTTAATCATTATTACAATCTAAATGGGCAATTCTAAGTTAATTCAGAATCTCAATCTAACTAGCCCTTAAACTTAAATAACAACATTAACAATATTAATGTAGAATTCTACCATTATAACGATTATGAACAATTAAATCTCAACATGTCGTCTAGATATATTGACCGAACTAACAATACTAGTTGTCTATTAAGCTTAAGAGGGAAGCTGCTGACTGGTAACATCATTGTAGCAATTTAACATGGCAATTAACATGACCAGTAACCACCCTGTAGCCATTAATGTTTGGAAGTGAGAACGCTAGGTAAACACTCAATTTGAAGGAGAATAATAAATAAAAAAACAATACAAACTGCAGAAGGATCAACTCATGGTCATTCAACAGGCAAAACGTATTTGACATTTACGACAATTTTGTGTCCATTCAACAGCAAAGCTTAGTCAATATTTTAAGGGAAAAATGTGTCCAATCAACAACAAACACAGTCCATCATT
Organism: Picea mariana; assembly: GCA_032191745.1. Classification (NCBI taxonomy): domain Eukaryota; kingdom Viridiplantae; phylum Streptophyta; class Pinopsida; order Pinales; family Pinaceae; genus Picea; species Picea mariana. The sequence goes on along the minus strand of JASDQU010013559.1, from coordinate 77,856 downwards.
TCAAGGCAAAACACAGTCACAGTTACATGGCAAAATCGTGGTCATTTACAACCAATTCAGTCACATTTTCAAAGGGAAAAATCGTGGTCAGTTAAGGCAACAACACAGTCTTCATTTAAAAATAAAATCATTGTGCTAGAATGCACCAGAGGGAAACTATATTTTCATCATTATTTAGAAGAAAAACTCACCAGAAAGAAACCACATTTTTTTTGTCCTTAAATAATAATCAATTTGTTGTACCAACACACCAAAAAAATGTAGTATACCTTTGATGGAAAATCATGGGCATTTAACATCATCTCAGTCAATAGCTTTAACAACAAATTCATGGGTACTTTTAGCAAATTCAGTCATTCGTTTTAATATCAAATCCATGGGTGTTTATAACAAATTCATTCATTCGTTTAAATATCAAATCCATGGGCGGTTAGAACAAAATCAGTCACATTTAATTGGTAAAAAATGTGAGCATTTACAACAATCTCAGGCACTCGATTTAAAAAACATTCGTCGGCGTTTTAACAACAATCTCTGTCAACTTTTAAGAGCAAAAATGTGGGCATTTCAATAACAATCTTTGTCAACCTTTAAAAGAAAAAATGTGGGCACTTCAATGACAATCTTAGACACTTTTTAAATGGAAAAATCGTGGGTTCCCTTTTGATTGTCCGGATGCCAAATGAAAACACATACATGAATGACCAAAACTCCCTTCCCTTACTAGGATACCAATTATTGATTTCATTTTTCCATTGCCAAGATACCAATACAATGCACACATGAATAACAAAAAAAAACATTTTTCCATTTCCAGGATACCAAATATAAAAATGCAGACATAGAATCAAATCATTTTTCCAATGCCAGAATACCAAGACAACGCATACAGGAATAACGAATAAAACATTTTTCCATTCCAAGATACCAATAAAAGAATGCAGACATGAAATCAATTCATTTTTCCATTTCCGGAATACCAAATATAAAAATGCAGACATGAAATCAATTCATTTTTCCATTGCCAGAATACCAAATATAAAAATGCAGACAGGGAATCAAATCATCTTTCTAATGCCAGAATACCAATACAACACATACAACAATAAGAGAAACATAAGGATCCAATGGGAAAAGTCATGGAAATGATCCCAGGGATTCTATCAGTCAAGGCACAGAGGAAAACCAACAAGGATGCAAGATAATCCATAAGCAGAGGTCTTTGCCTGATAGCACAATCAAACAATCAGCCAAGGACGATAATGAAGGTAGATGGCTGACATGAACATCCTTTGCTCATCATCCATGCACAAAACAGAAGGGCATTGAGATCCATAGGTCTATTAACATGGAAGAGACGAATGTATATCAGGCTCATGGTCGACTGCTCAGGCAAGGACTGATGAGCTAGTGACAAAAGGCAAAAACAACCACAATCTTCACAAATCAATACACCACAGGGCAGTCAAGACAGGCCAGGAATCAAAGTCCATGTGAGTCAATCAAGGATCGAGATATAGGCTATGGAAAAAATTCAGTCATCAACTAGAACGCTAAGACAATCAATTTACTTACCCCATTAAACATGCAGATCCAAAGTATAAATCCTACTACAATCTATCATGAAAAAATAAAGAAAGTGTATCATTGCCTGATCGCTCGCTCTAACTTGGTATCTCGCGTGCTTCTTGCAACTCCCGCTTTCTGACCAATGAAACTTCATCGGTACCTCCCAGCCAATGTTAGGGGTACTCTTCTTTCCGCTTAACCCCCCGAGCCAGAAAGGGGCCACGCACACTATGCAGAGATTCAGCTAGCTCCCATCTCACCTCGCAAGGTTGAGCTACCACTCCTCACTGAGTTGGGTATCCCAACTCCCACAAGCTAAGTCAGTCAAGTATAGATTTCTGTAGCATAACGTTACACAAACAGAAGAGATCCATCATCCTTCTCCTCCCTCCATTATATAGAGTTTTGAAGTCCTTTACCTTCCAAAAATTCCATTTAATTTAATGTTTAAAAAATTAATTCCTAAAATTCCTCCCCGTACAAGTGTCACCCATCCCCTTCACTTCTCCATAAATTAATTTCTTTAATTAATTAATTACCCCTATTTCGCTCACCCACCTAAAATCAATCTTAGAATCGCTCCTAGGTGTCCCCATATTCCCTTACAAGTTTTAATGACTTTCCCCATTCCCAATTTACTAGTTTAGT